>CAUYRH010086983.1:0-140858 GCA_963574655.1 Perodicticus potto | reverse complement strand
CTTGTTACAGATGAGTAAAGAAAGTGGTTTCTTGAGATGGAAACTACTCCTGGGGGAGGTGCTGTGAACGTTGGAAATGACAGTGAAGGATTCAGAATGTCCCGTAAACTTAGTTGATAAAGCAGCAGCGGGGTTGGAGAGCGCTGACTCCAATTTTGAAAGAAGTTCTACTGTGGGCAAAATGCTACCAGTGGCATCATATGTTATAGAGAAGTCTTTTGGGAAAGGAAGAGTCAATGGATGCAGCAAGCTTCAGTGTTGTTTTATTTTAGGAAACTTCCACCTGAACCTTTAGCACCCACCGCCCTGGTCAGACAGCAGCTATCAGCACCGAGGCTGCACTCTTCACCAGCAAAATGACTGACTGGCTGAAGGCTCTAATGGTTGTAACCAATTTTTATCAATGAAGGATTTTTAAATTAATGTCTACACCTTTTTTACACGTAACCCTACTGCAGACTCCGTAGGCTACAGTCTAGTGCAGACATGATTTTTATATGCACAGAGAAGCCAGAAAGTTCATGTGACTTGCTTTTTGTGACATTTCTTTCATACAGTGGATCCACAACCACACCCACACTGTCTCTGAGATGCACCTGCGTGTCTGAACACCCAGCTGTCTCCTACTAAGCCAGACACTACAGAGATTTGTGAAAATATGAAGCAGCGCCATTCTCCTGGATTGCGGTTTTGTTTTGGAAATGTAACTATTTTCCAAAAGATACTCTTGTTATTTTCCAAAAGATACTATGTTATTTTAAATTACATATCAATAAAATACTTATGTGTTCTAAAATAAATTTATAAATATACAAATATTTTAAATTCTGTTTTGATTTTTAAGACCATATACAGTGATCTGAGCTCTTAGGGTCCTTCATACCTGTTAAGATCATGAAGGGGTCCTGTGACTGACTGGGTGGAGGGTGCTGCCTGAGCATGTCACTGGCTAGTGTGGGCATGGGGGGCGCCTTGCCACCATGGCACCCGGACCTGAATGTTCACATGTTTCTGGCCCTTCCAGTTTTAGTGGCATGGTATTAAAGGCATTGGAGTCAGGGAAGCTGAAGCTAACACCTCTCTGATTCCTTTCTCTTCACCCCTCTCCTAACTTGGCTAACCGTCTGCTTTGAGGCTGATGGAAGAAGTGTGAGCAGGAGCAGTGGCAGCACAGGAGACACTTGTCCCAACTTCAGCTCAGGATTTAGAATGTGCCCACAACCCCGCTACTTGTCAGCCAGTCCTCTTTCTGGTAGCATTTGTGGCTCCAGGAAAGAATATCGTGTTTGTGTACTGCGGGTCTAAATCCCTTGGATTTTACCCTTTCAGCTGTATTCCATGAAGCATCAGGAGACTGAGCAAAGTTTCCATTAAATAAAAAACTTCCCTTACTTTAGAAAACAATACTTTCGGGGCTTTCTCTTTGACTAGAACATGTACTTTGTTGCTGACACTCTTAAAAGGTTTTTAAGATCAAAGATTTTTGTGCAACACCTGCTCCAACATTATTTTCAATGGGTATTGACCCATTCTTTGAGATTTTTATTTTATGCAGGTGCCTTTTTTCCCCCAGCAAGATTATAGCATTAAACTGAACAAAAACTAAAGGGTGTGTGTTCACGTGGACCTACCTGTACACATACAGAGCACACAGCTTTCTGTAGCATGCTTCCAGAAATCTCTGTGCTAAATCCCTGGCTGCCACCATGCTGAGTTATAAATGCTCTTTTGATAATCTTTTATTAACAGTAAACTGAATAACTCTGAGGGATTAATGCAAAAAAGGAAACAAATATATTAAGAAGAGCGCACTTCACATGGAAACGCCTCTGGGCACTGGTCACGGCTTCTATCTGAGTTCCCTTCACTCAGAGTCAAAGAAAAAAAGCCGACTTCTAGAATCTTCCTGCCCTCTGAGGGTCTTTGACTAAAGAAAAGTCAAATAGGTTAACTGTTGTGCAATACCAGAACAAAGCCAACATGTTAGTTGACTAATAGAGGGTATAAACATCAAAATCAAATGACTAAATTATAACAGGAAATAAATTCACAGAGTTTTCTCCAGAGGCGAAGAGCCACATTTGTGTACGTGTTTCTGTCTAAACTGGCCCTCTGTGTGAATTTTTCACATTTATGGTCCATTCTGTTTAGTTAAACTGGGCATTCAGAAGCTGGTTTTGGAGGTACCTCTTCTGAACCCGCCCCATAGCTGTCACGATGCTTCAAGTCTTCAAGTCCAGGCCTGGGAGATCTGAGAGCCACCACCTGGGCCAGGTGCACGGTGCACTCGGCCGTGGCTGTGGGCTCACGGTGTCCGTAGAGCGTTGACGGGACACAGGCTGTCCTCCAAGTTAACTGGGAGATATCAGCAATATTCATAAAGAGTTTATGAAACTGGTAAAGGATTCTATAGTCCCTCCAGCTGTAACTCTTGTCATTGTCCTTTGTGACACTTTCATAGAGTCAAGACTTCTGAGTTTCCTTCCCTTCTCGGGGCGTGTGCTTTTATGATGTGGCTTTGGCACTCTGCACACTCTGAAAAGCCACTTCTAAGTCATCTTCCTCGGTAAATTCTGCATTTTCAGAGGCCAGAAATAGCATCTCCAGTGCCTTCTTGATCTCAGTATTGTCTGAAGGATGCGAGTGGTGTCATGTGTATGAACTGGAGCTGTGTTTACCAGCGTTGCAGTAGGGTTGCGAGGCCCCCAGACATTTTGTGTGACTTCAGAAGAGGGAGGTGTCTCGTGGCTTCTCTTGATTTTAGACTTTGCAGATTGGAGCAGAACAGATGCTGCTATGAGCGCTGCCACCTGGCTGGGTGTGGGGCCGCCACTGGGCCCACAGCAGCACCAGCTCCCATCAGACAGACTCCTTCATCTACTGTGTGGAAGAGAGGACGCAGTTCCAGGCTGTCCTCAGCGGGGTCCCCCTCAGCCCCGGCGTTCTGGATGCTCCTGTCTCCACCTGCTTCATTTTCACCTTCATTTATCTGCTCTGTGCCCCATGGACTGCAGGGTCCAGCACCAGTCACAGAAAGTCGTTCTCACGCACGTGTGCAGCCTGCTCCCACTGAGGTCAAAATCCTTCCAGTCAATCCCAGATCACGTGGCTCTGCACGTTTCCCCCCGAGCGTGTGAGTAGGGCAGGGGAGGGACCCATCTCTGCGTCACACCCCAGCATGCTCACGCACAAAGCATCAAGTCACCTGCTCACACTCGCTCAGTGATAGAGTCAGAGCCAGGCGACCTGTGACTTGGAGCTCTTCACCTTCTAGGATGCTTGGAGAAATTAGAGAAATTTAGTTTTAAGTCACCTTCACCTTCCTCAAGCTTCATGAGAACACACGTAGTTTTTGTATTGGGGGTTTTAGAAACCCCGATTTTTAAATTTTCTCTCCCACCCACGGTAGCAGGGGCTCACAGCAATTAGGGTGTGGAACTCAAAAAAGGGCTACAGTCTGAGCTGACAACCATGTAGAATTTTGCCAAACCATGTAGGAGACATTACCTGTGGGTCCCCACCCCCAAACTAGCCAGGCACACTCCCATCAGTCCGTGCATCACCCCCCATAGCTGGTGCTCTTTATGTGTCCTTGCTGACTGCATGTGGGAGTCTCTGTAGGTTGTGCACACACACACACAAGGCTGGCGGCCCAACTCTGCTGGGTTGGAAGAAGGCGTACAACCCTGAACACTTCAGAACAGTATGCTAGGAAATAGATTCTCAATGGGAGACTGTCAGCACCTGCCCTGGCTTTGTGGGCTGGAGAAAAGACTTATAATCCTAAGTCTGCCTCCTACTCCAAGAGGGAATAAGAAGAGTAGAATATCTATAGAAAGGTCTGAGAGTCCCCTGAATCCCTAGCTAAGCTGATTGCTTGAGGCCAGTCCGTAAAAACTGGAGGAGGTGACTGCTTTTTCAAATGCAAAGATAGCAATACAAGACTTCAAGGAACACAAAAGTCAAAGAACTTATATCATCAAAGGAGCCTATTTTTCTGGTAACCAACCACAAAGAAATGGAAATTTATAAGTTGCCTGGCAAAAATTCAATTTCCAATAATTATTTTAAGAAAGCTCAATTATGTACAAGAGAATAGCCTGTTATAACTGTATTATATAAGCCTCATAGTGACCACTAAAAACAATCTGTAGCAGATACACAAAAAATAAAGAGAAAGGAATCAAAACATATTACTGTAAAAATCACAAATTACAAAAGAAGGTAGCAGGAAGTGAAGAAAGAAATAATGCAATAATAATGGAAGACTTTAATTGCATTGGCAAAAATGGATAGATTATCCTGATTACCCAGAAAGAAAATCATTAAAGAAACAACATATTTGAGCAACACTACAGATCAGATAAACCAAATAGACACACACAGAACATCCCATCCAATGGCAACAGAACATACAAACTTCTCAATTGCACAGGGAATATTTAGAAAACAATTCACAAATGGCAATAGTAAGTCCTTCCATATAAATGATTCTTTAAATGTAAAGGGATTACTTACTCCAATCAAAATGGATAGAGCAGCTAAATGAATTAAAAAACAAGATATAACAATATAGAGTGACCATAAGGTTCACGTACAATATTGCCTAATACTCACTTTCATCCTTTCTCAAATGTTTCCAAACATTTGAAAAAGAGGGTATTCTTCTAAATTCTTTTGCAAAGCCAGCGTTACCTGGATGCCAAAGCCAGATAAGAACACTGTAAGAAAAGAAAGTTCCTGGTCAATATCCCGGATGAACATAGATGAACCCTCCTCCCCAAGAAAATACTAGCAAATTGGATCCAACGGGACACTAAGGTTACATCTTATGATCAAGTGGAATTTATCCCTGGGATGCAAGCATGGTTCAACTCATGCAAACTGATAAAAGTGATGCACCACATTACTAGAATGAAAGATACAAATCATTTGATTATCTTAATAGATGGAAAAAAATGTCTGACAGAGTTTAACACCTTTTTGTTCTAAAAACACTCAATAAATTAGGTGTAGAAGGTTGTATCTTCACATAACATGTGAAGTCCATATATGCCAATCTAGACATCATCGTCAACAAAGAGAAGCAGAGAGCTTTTCCTCTAAGGTCAGGAACAAGACAAGGAAGCCCACTCTCACTGTTCGTTTCAACAAAGAAGGTCCTGGCCAGACCCAGTAGGCAAGACAAAGAAAGGAAAGGCGTCCACAGTGGAAACAAGCAAGGAAAACTGTCTATTTCCAGGTGATGTGACTGATCATCACTTAGAAAGCCCTGGAGACACGTGAATGAATTTAATGAACTTGAAGACACCAAACCAGCATACAAATATCAATTACATTTCTATACACTAAAAACAAACTGAAAAATAAATTAAGTAAATAATCCCATTTACACTAACACAAAAAATAAATTTATAAGAAATAAATTAAGGAGGTAAAAACATCTATGTGGTAAAAATCATTAAATATTGATGAAAGATATTTTTAAAGACACAAATACAGTAGAACCTCTGTAAGCGGACCAGCCAAGGGACTGTAACACCCTGATCAACACACGGATGTGGTCAACATAAGGAACGAGGCCTATCACACTGAAATGTACATGTGGCACGTGTCCAGTCTGTGAATAGTAGGTCAACTTAAGGAGGAGGTCAGTGCAGGGAGATGGTAAGCTATGGAGGTTCTACAGTATATGGAAAGATATCCCGTGATCTTGAATGGAATTAATGTTGCTGATATATTCATTTTCCACAATGCAATCTTCAGATTAATGTAATCCCCATCAAAATTCCAATGGCATTTTTCATAGAACTACCAAAGCAATTCTAAAATTCACATGTAACCACAAAAAGACCCCAGATAGTTAAAGCTTGAGCAAAGTCAAACAAAATAAAAACAACCCCCTCAAAAAAAACCCCCAAATCCCAAACTGGAGGCATCGCACTTCCTGATTTTAAAATATATCATAGAGCTACATTTTTAAAAACAATATATATTACTAGCACAAAAACAGAATTATAGACTAATGGAACAAAACTGAGTCTTAAAATTCACACATCTTTGAAAAGGGTAGTCTGTGCAATAAATGGTGTCAGGAAAACTGGATATCCATAGGCAGAAGAATGAAATTAGAGTGTTATGTCACACACACACACAAAAGCAAATCAAAAATGGATTAGACTTCGGTGTAGGACCTGGAATTGTAACAACTATAACTACTGGAAGAAAACTCAGGGAAAATGCTCCTGGAATGGTCTAGGCAATGATTCTTTTGATATGACGCAAAAGCACAGACAAAACCAAAAATGGACAAGTGGTATGTTAGTATAAAAATAAAGAGCTTCTGCACAGCAAATGAAACATTTAACCGAGTCAAGAGACAACCCACAGAACAGGAGAAAATATATGCAAATTATTTATCTAATAAGGCGTTAATATGCAACATACACCAGGAACTCAAATCAATAACAAAAAACAAAACAGAACAAATCCAGAAAAACTCGATTAGAAAATGAGCAAAGGACCTGAACAGACATTTCTCCAAAGAAGACATACAGATGGATAATAGGTGTGTGTAAAAAATGCTCCATACCGCTAATCATCAGAGAAGTACAGATGAGAGCCACGGTGAGCTACGTCCTCCCACCTGTTAGAATGGCTGCTACCAGAAAGATGAAGGGTGGTGAGTGTTGGTGAGGATGTGAGAAGAGGCAGCTGCTCACACTGGTGTGGGATGTAAATTAGTACAGCCTCATGGGGAACAGCGTGGAGAGAAATGGAACTGCCATGTGATTGAGCATTCTCACTTCCGGATAAAAATCCAAAGGAAGTGACATCAGTGTGTCAAAGAGCTGTCTGTAATTCCACGGTCATCGTGCTGCTGGTCATGGTAGCCAAGATGCAGAACCAGCTGAAGCATCCGGGGGCAAATGAGCAGATAAAGAAAATGTGGTCTGTATAGACAACAGAATACCACTCAGCCTTAAGGGGGAGAAATCCTGCCCCACGCTATGAGGGCGATGAGCCTAGAGGACTCAGTGCTGAGTGAAATGACCTGGACACAAAAGGAGAAATACCTCGGAGCTCACATGTGGAGTCGAAAAGAGCTGGACTCACACAAGCAGAGAGTGGAAGGGGATTGTCTGGGGCTGAGGGAAGAGAAAGATGGGAGACGCTCGTCAAAGAGCACGACGTCCACTTGCACAGGACAAGAAGTCTGGAGGCTGCTGTGTGGACGTCGTGCTCTTTGACGAGCGTTTCCCATCTTTCTCTCTCCTCAGCCCCAGACAGTCCCCTTCCACTCTCTGCTTGTGTGAGTCCAGCTCTTTTCATGACAGTGCTGCATGGTGTACCTCAGATCTGAGAAGGCAGGAGGTAGGTGTGTGGTGTTCTCAAAAACAAGGTAACTGTGAGGCGGTGGGTATATTAATTAGCTTGATCATAGTAATCATTGCACAATATGTTTCAAAATATCACAATGTGCATCTTGAATATATACAATTTTTATTTGTCCAGCATGCCTCAGTAAAGCTGGGGACAAACAGTTCTATTTTAAAATAGAATCTAAAATAGTAATAATAAAGAAAAAGAATAGAATCTAGTGACAAATGAAAAGACTCTAGTTTTCCTGGCAGTGCTAGTGGCTGAGGTCACCGGGTCAGTTTCCCATCCCACATGGGATGTGAGCCCCACACCCGCTCCTGCAGAGCAGCAGCGGAGTCACATGAGAGACTGGCCGTCTGCCCACGACTGTGCCAAGTGGGCCAGCACAGGCCAGTGTCCTGCTGTTAAGTTTGTCATTTCACTTGGCTGACAGTGGAACAGATTTCATAGTTTCTTGGGGGGTGTAATGAGGAATTTATCAAATTGTCCCAGCCAATTACAACAAATAGCTGGGGAAAGTCATGTATTGATGGATTTTGGAGGCGGTGAGTTTTTTGGCTGCCTGGTCACCTTGCTGGGGAGCTGCCTTCCGGCTGCCCTGTGTCCCCATCCTGCTGCTCTGCTCCTGAGAGGGGCTTTTGCCAGTGAGGGAAGGTCCTTCGACACCGTGGCGTTATCTGGGAGTGGGAATGCAAGTCAAAGAATGCATTGCCATTAGTTTGGTACAATGAAACTTTCAATTTCTTCTTTGTAGACAAATATACTTTTCTCTTTGCTGCCAGAAAACATTTTAAGTCTTTCTGCTATAGTCAGTACAGCTTAATCAATTAGCAAACACCTAGCACAGGCTCCAGGTAAACCCTCACAGTTGCCATTTGGGGAACTGGAGACATACAGTAACAACAACATCTTAGGCTTGAACACTGGAGATCGCAAAGCATCATCTTTTATCTATTTGATCTTTCCATCAACTACTCACTTAGGCTTCTTGCTGGTAGAATTTGTTTTAGATTCACCTTTTTATTCTTCAAAGCCTTCTGAAAAATGTAAGCACTGAATATTTATTGAATTCCCAATTCGAAGCAAAGGGAAATTCACTTTCAAACCTAGACCACGTGTGAGGATCACAGGTCTCTGCCTTCCCACAAGTCACTGTGGAGACGGAGCAGTAAGTGATGCCACTAGCAGGTGTCTGACTCCAGGCCGAATTCCGAGCCGGGAACACTCAGCCTCGGTGGTCTTTACCTCCTGTCTGTCCACCTACCCCTTTATATTTGATGGACTTCCTCAAGCAAGCCTGCTGTCTCACTGCAAAAGGCTCTCCCCTCAGAGGAGGACAGCACTCTTCTCCTTATCATTTTTTTATAACTGGATAAAATATATTGGGAAGGGGACGGCCAGTTTCCCATCAGTCTCAGCCTGCTCCATCCATTTCCCTAGAGCTGTGATGGAATTGGGAGTCTGTATTCCAGTTCACAGAGAGGAAAGGCTCTCAGGGGCCGCCTTCCAGACGTGCTTCCATGGACTGCTTGGCCTCACCGTGGACTGCCTGGCCTCGCTGTGGACTGCCTGGCCTCCCTGGCCTTCCGTGGACGGCCTGGCCTCGCTGTGGACTGCCTGGCCTTGCTGCGGACTGCCTGGCCTCCTGTGAACTGCCTGGCCTCCCGTGAACTGCCTGGCCTCCCCGTGGACTGCCTGGCCTCCCTGGCCTTCCGTGGACGGCCTGACCTCGCTGTGGCCAGGTTCCTTCTTGGGATTTGTCTCTGTGTGTGCAGTGACTTTAAACCCAGCCTGGCACAGTGGATGCAGGGAGCAAATGCTGCTTCCCAAAAGGGCAGGAAACCAAGAAAATTGCAGAAGAGCAGAGCAAAGAGAGCTCATAATGAGAACAAAGAGTGATTCTGCACAGAGAGAACTGAGGACGCTTTGGAAAGGGGTAGACGCAACCGGCTCCCGTCCCCTTGATAACCACTCCTGATTTTACAGACCTGACAGATAATCAAGGTCTCATTATACTCGGTGTCAGGAAGAGGGTAATATTTTCAGAGGGCAACTGCTTAAAAAACAATTTCTGTCACGCTGCCTGGCCCGCGTCAGGGATGCACGCCTCTGCGCCTGGCTGCTGATTTGGAAATAAATTATGCTGATTGCTCCCGATATGAGGGGAATCCATCATCATTCCCCTTTGAATTCATCTCGGCCACCCTGTAATTGCCCTGGGCCTGTCTCCCAAGGAGCCGCCCTCTTCCTCCGGGGTGCTAATGAGACCCTCGCCCCGTGCTGGGCCGCGGCAGGGGGTGCGGTGACCCCAGAACTCCCAGGGCCGAACGCTCAGCTCCTGAAGTGTTTTCCTCCTCCACGAGTGATTCCCTCGGGGTCGCCTCTTTTCCAGAGTTCAGTGGAAATCGGCCTGTTGGAGTGGGGACCGTCAGCCCCAGGGACAGGGCCCGGGAAACGAGGCCGGTTTTCATTTTCTTTGAGCGCTTTTGTTGCTTCCCAAACTTCCAGTGGCTGATAGTTTTGAGATGAAGAAGGAACTCTAAACTTCTCTTACCCTGCCTCCCAGCTGCTTTTCTCTTGTGCCTGATGTTTGGAATATGAAATACAAATTGAAGTTCTCCGGCGATCCCCGGTTTCCTATCGATTGGAATCTTGAGGCTGGTGGCAACACACACTTTCTTTTACATTCCTGAGACCCTGGATTAGTGTAGGTTTTTGGGTCTCAAGTTGCTAAATGTTTATTCTAAAGGCAAATGATGAGATAAAATAATAGGAATGAAAGCACTTTGAACAGTGGAAAGTTCTAAGTGAGTGTATGTAGGGGACTTTCCCTGAGGGGTTAGCCAACCATTGTGTGCAGGATTCCGAGGGACAAGCACATGGGGTCTGGGCAGAGCGATCTCGTGGCGTCATCACGTGCCAGGCGCACGTCTCACATCTCTGCAGAGCGAGCTTGTGGCGTCACCACGTCCCAGGCGCACGGCATTGCCCCGGCTTTACTGTCTCCCTGGTTAGAAGCATTTGTCAATTTCACATAGCTCTAGATGTGGTTTGAGGATTTTTATCTGATTTTATTGATAAATTGGAGGAAAATACAAGATCAGAATGTAGTTTTTCACCTACAAGATCAAGGCATTTTTCTTACATGCTTCCTTCTCTAACCTCTTAGGCAGTGTTTTCCAAGCTTTTCTTTCTTTTCTTTTCTTTTTTTTGGTTTTGGTTATCTCACAGCACACTTGAACCTAGAGTTAAACTTCTGCAGCTCACTTAAATTATGTTGATTTCCCCCCCCCCAAAGGAGTAACAAAAAGAACATATTTATTGTGCTCTGAATTTCTTTTGAAATAGTTAATGATTTTAAAAGCTTTCATGGCACACCTAAGATCCTCTCAGGGCACACCAGTATGCTAAGGTACCTGGGTTGGAGGGCACAACCTTGGGGACCTACTGTGGGGTCTTGTGCTGCCCTTTCTCTTGCACTGACCCTGATTCCAGCAGGGAACTGTGCTGTCATGGCTGTGACCTCACACGCCCTTTATCCTCTTGTTTTTTCCATGCCATTTACCTCTGCAGATGTTCCTCCGCTTACAACGGGGGTCATGTCCTGAAAAACCCATCGAAAGTTGAAGATGCATTCAATACACCTGCCCTTCAGCGCACCACGGGGTGGTCTGGCCGGCCTTCCCCACGCTCAGGCACTTAATCAGCCCACAGTTGAGCAGTACATCCACACAAAGACTGGTATCACAGCATCGTGTCATATACTCACAGCCCAGGGAAAGGTCAGAATTCGAAATTTGAAGTGTGGTTTTTGCTGAATGCTTTCGCTCCCGTGTAAAGTCAAAAAATCATAATCAGAGCCATCGCAAGTGGAGGACCATCTGCAGGGGGCCTGGCTGTGCAGGGCTTAGCTCCCTGCCTCTGTTACTGCCACCTTGAGCCGCCGGCAGATATAGGAGTGCTGTTGCTGAGGAGGCTGTGAGACGTGGGCCCCAATGGGTCTCTCTGGCTCTGAGTAGGGCTCACAGAGCCAGCAGCACAGCACTGCTCCTTAGGAACTGTGGGCTGGGAGGGGATGGGACCCAGCAGTGTCACGTCCTGAGCAGGAATGGGCCTCAGAGGCCACTAGAGGCAGCCTCCACAAGCTGGAAACACCCTGGCAAGTAAGGGGCATCTGGGAAGGGGGGAGGGTTAGGAAGGTGGGGTCAAGCTATGAGGTGTGGTTGCCAGTGCATTCCTGGGCTCATAGCACCATTTACCCTCCCTCCTTCTGTCCACTTACTCCCAGGTGAGTGCTAAGTGCTTGCTAAGCGCATTGTGTATTCTGGTGCATGCCTGTCCCGGTGGTTCCTCCCCCTGCCCGCCCTGCACCAGGCTATGCTCCCACCCTAACTGGCTCTGAACTGAGGCTTGGGATGTTGGCATTTCACCTGGCTCTGGCACAAAGGACAGGTTAATGGCAGCTTTCAGGCTGAAGATGCTCACCTCCTGCCTCTCACCTAGACGGGAGGAGGTCGGGGAGGGCATGCGCCTACTTCTAGGAGCCCTGATGACCTTGCACAGGTGACCGGGCCGTGCAGACTGGAGTCCCTGGGTTCTGGGGAAGGAGAGAGGAGAGATGCTAGGAGAGAACCTGCTGGGAAGGAGCTAGGGACTGCACTTGATTGTGTTAAACCCTTTTTGCTTTTCATCATAACACTGTGGGGCCTGAGTGAAGGCTGAGGCTCCCAGCCTGTTAGGTGTGTTCCCACATTCTAAATGCAGGATGGGGTTCTCCAGAGGCTGTGGGGCCAAGTCTTTCACTTCTCACCACAAAGTAGGTTTTGCTTGTCAATTCTCAGTTCCCTTTCGTTAGGCTGGTGCACACCCACTGTGTAGTGAAGCTCTCCAAAAGGGGACTGAGGTTACTAAACAGGATCACAAGAGCTCTCCTCACTTTTTTTCTCTAGAAGGAAGGGGACCCCTCCCCCAATTTTAATTTCAACACTGGCTTCTGAAGGCTTTTAAGTATCCTAATGTAAAAACAAGTAACAACACAACAACAAAATAAAAGAAAAGTGGCCTGAATTAAAATAGATCAATCAAATGGGAAGGCAGATTCATAAAAATAAAACCTGGTAACCAGTCCACTAACCATCTGGTTAATGCTTGTCTGCATGATGATGTTTACTTCATCCACACTACACACAAGCACAGAGCTGTCCTCAGGAGTGGTGAGTGAATAGTTACCCTTCCCCTTCCAACATGTTGTACTGTTACTGTGACCGCAGGTTGAAGATAGAAGAGACCCCAAATTGGCAAAAGGACCCCAGGCTGAGAGCTGCCTGTGTGGCCAGGTCTGTGGGAAACAAGACTTACACTCTCAAGTAATGACCCCAAAACTTCCCTCTCCTCTTCCTGTTCTGTACATTTTGACCTCCTAACAGGGAGGGGCAAATGAGTTCCATTTCCCTCTCAGTTCTAGGCACTCTCTGGAACATCTTTGATTAACCATGGTCTTTCATTTATTTCCAGCTCTGTTGGTGACTTTTGACTTGGAATGTTGATTCCTTCTGGAAGAATGGCTTTCGTTGTTGCCCGAATGCTTGGGTGGGCTGTCTTCAGAATCCTTCATACCTTTCCTGTGGTGCCAGGAGATATCTGGACTGTAAGTGTCATCTTCACACTCTAAATAGGTCTTCTCTTGGTGACCACAGTTTTCTACATACCAAACCATGCCGTATAGACACAAGAAGGTGGTGAACACCACGCAAAGAAGCCAAAGCACAACATAGTGTATTTGGATCTTACAGAAAAGATCTTGTCCAAATTCTATGCAAAAATAGCTTCCAGGAAATGAATGATCCCAAACACCCAGCTCTGTGTTCCCACGTGTTTGCATTGTGTGTTGGTGAGGTAGGCGTAGTGCTGTCTCACTGTGGGAGCTGTGATGACACCAATGAAGAGAATCCTACACCAACTTAATGGATGGCTGGCCTGGAACACAAAGATATGCTTCAACAAGAAGATATTCAACTCAGTCAGCTGCCAGATGATCATGAAGAGGTATCCAGCCACTCTCTGAAAAGAAGATTTGGGGTCAAATCTTCGAACATAGGTCCAGCCAGCAGGAGTACACAGCTGTGTGGTTCTCTTGATCTTCCTGGTGGTTGTGTGAATATCCTTGAAGCTTGCCCAGTAAGTCTTCATCTCCAAAATGGCAAACAACCATGCCACCACCACTGCACAACAGGATGTCCAGAATGACTTGGTCCCACGAGCACTTGGTAAAATTGGGCAGAAGATGCATGACCAAAAGCTCAGTTAGTGCCCAGGTAATGCAGATTGTCCAACAGAGACCATAACTGAGGATTAACCTTTAAAGCCTTCATGGCCCAGCCCCAGAAGTGTCCAGATGAAAATACATCAAAGTGACTGATAATCCTCTCCTAGGTGATAACAGGGCTGTTCACAGCATACTCCATGATATCTGCTTCCCTCGTGGTGTATCGAAGACTTGGATCTAGCCAATACCTTAGGGATTTCACCTGCTCAGAGTTCAGGAAGAGCCGGATACCAGGAACAGGAAGCAGAGCACACCAAGTCCAAGAACTGTTCACTGTCAGGCTGGATGGGGCCCAGTGAAGGGACTGTTGGGGAAAGCTAACACATTGATGATAAGAAGGAAGAAGATGCCTCTCCAGATGCTGTCTTCTGGAACAGAGTCATCTCTGGGGAAGGCCAAGTATGTGAGGCTGATGATGGTGAAGCCAGGTGATGGTGTGCAGCCGGGAGACCTCAGTGGTCACATCCTATACTTGCTATTTGCTGATCATCCAGAAATGCATCTTGTAGTTCACATCATCTTTGCTCAGAGTCTGGCTCCCCACGCAGGATGACATGGCTCACCTCCCTGTCCTGCCACAGTGGTGGCCCCAGCCCACAAAGACTGGGACCCCAAGGATGACAAGCCACAGTGGGCGAGCAGCTGGACGGTAAGGCTGGGTCTGGTACCTAGCAAAGGCTGGGCTTCAGTCTCTAATTTTAATTTTAGCCATTCTTAGAGGTGTCTAATCTCATTATAGTCTAAATTTGAATTTCCAAAGGGACCATGATGTTGAGCGTCATTTCATTACATTGGCTTATTTGCCATCTGAGTATCTTTGGTGAAGTATTCACACATATTTAAAAAAAAATTTATTGGGTTATTTTCTTGTTATTGTGTTTTGAGAGATATGGATATCATTTCTTTATCAGATGCTGTTTTCAACTTTTTTCAAGTTTGTAGCTTATATTTTCATTATCCTGTCTTCTGAAGAATGGAAGTTTTAAATTTTGATGAAGTCAAATTTACCAATATATGATTTTATGGATTGTGCTTTTCACAGAGCCTTGTCATTTTTCAGAGCTGTTTGTAGATCCTTTGCATTCCGCATGGATTTTAGAATCAGCTTTTTAATTTCTACCAAAAAAGTCTACTATTATTTTGATTGGGAGCGAATTGAATCTATAGATTAATTTGGGAAGAACTGATATCTTAACAATTTTAAGTCTTCTAATCCATGAATATGTTGTAGCTCTCCACTTATTTAATTCTTAGGAATTTTTCTCAGCATGTTTTGTGCTTCTTAAGATGCAGTTTTTGCACATTTGTTGAATTTATTCCTAGGCATTTCAATTTATATTTTTATCTGTTATAAATGGTCTTGCTTTTCTGTAAACTTCAAATTTTGATTGTTTGAATAGAGAAATAGAGTGCTTTATTTGTATTTCAATTTGTTGGCTAGAGCTCTCATAATAAAATGCCTGGGTGTCTTAAACAAAAGATATTTATATTTTTTACCTCAGAATTCTGGAGAAATCTGAGATTGAGGTGTCCTCGGGTTGGACGGCCTCCTTGTCCTCTCTCCTTGACTCACAGGTGCCACCTCCTCTTCCTGTTTTCCCACGGCCTTTCCTTCCTGCCTGTGTGCGTCTGGGTTTATGTTTCATTCTCACAGAAAGACGCCAAACTGAATCAAGGCCCACCCTGAAGACCTCATTTTAACTGAAATACTTCTATGAAGTACTTGTTTCAAATACAGTTCTGTTCTGAGGTACTAGAGGTTAGGACTTCAGCGTATGGATTTCAGGGGTTCACGGTGAAACTCATAACAATATTGATCTCACACTCTGCAGCCTTGCTAAACACACTCCAGTAGTGTCTTTGTGGTTTCCATACAATCTTCTATATAGGTGATCATGTCATCTGATAATAAATGCATCTGGATGTTCTTTGTTTCTTTTTCTTGCTTACTGGCTGTAACCTCAAATACAGTGTTGAATAGATGAGTAAAAATAGACATCCTTGCCTTGTTTCTATATTTCGGGGGAAAGAATTTGGTTTTTCCATCAAGTATGAGGGTAATTTTATATCTTTCAGGAACCTTTTATCAGATTGAAGAGGTTCTTTTTTGCTTTTATGAGTATTTTTTTAATCATGAGCAGATACAGAATTTTGTCAAATACTTATTCTGTGAGATAATCATTTGGTTTGGCATTTAGACTGTTAACAAGTAAATTATGTGCTCTGATGTCTGAATGCTGAAACAACTTTGCATTCCTGGGATAAGATACACTTGTCCTTTTTATATTGTTTGATTCAGTCTGCTAAACTTTTGTTAAGAGTTTTTGCACCTTTGTTCATGGGGGATATTGACTACAGTTTTCTTTTGTTGTTATGCCTTTGATTTTTGTATAGGAATAATGATGACTGCATTGAACCAGTTAACAAGTATGTCATTCCTTTTTTCTAAAAGAGTTTGTACAGAATTGTTACTGTTTGTCCTCAGGCGTTTGTGGAACTCAGGAGTGGCCCTCTGGGCCTGGAGATTTCATTGTACAAAGGCTTTCAACTACAAATTAAATTTCTTTGTTAGGTTTTGGTACATTCAAACTATCTCTCTCCTCTTTAGTAAATTTATCTTTTGAGAAGTTTATCCGTCTCATCTAAGTTGTCTAATCTATTGTTATGAAGTCATTTATGATAGTCCCTAATTATAATGTCTGGGGGTAATTGGGTCCTCAGTGATATCACATCTCTCGTTCCTGATATTAGAGATTTGCTTCTTTTCTCCCATCACCAACTTTTAAAAATGAATCTCTAACAGATTTACTCATTATACTGATTTTCTCAAGGAATTAGTTTTTGCTTTCTTTGATTTCTTTTATAATACCTATATTTTCTATTTTTTATTTATTTATTTTTCTGGTTAATTTGGTTTCCATTTGGTCTTTTCTTTTAGTTTCTTTTCTTTCTTTCTTTTTTTTCTTTTTTGCAGCTTTTTTTGGCTGGGGCCGGGTTTGAACCCACTACCTCCAAAATATGGGGCTGGCGCCCTACTCCTTTGAGCCATAGGTGTCGCCCTTCTTTTAGTTTCTTAAGCAGAAGTGAAGATCACTGACTTGATCCTACCCACTTCTGAGTGTAGATAATTAGTGTGATAAATTTTCCTCCCAGTATTGCTTTACTGGCATCCCACACATTTTTTAATATGCCAGTCTTATTTCCATTTGGTTCAAAATGTTTTCTTCAATCCCCTTTTGATTTTTTTTCTGGGCATAAGGATTTTTTTTTTTTTTTTTTTTTTAGGGATGAATTGTTTAATATCTGTGGGTCTTCCAGATATCTTTTTGTTATTAATTTCTAATTTAATTTTATTGTTATCTGGAAAAGCTTTGTATGAATTGAACATTTTTATAGTTACTTATATTAGTTTTATGTCCAATAGTGTGGTTTGTCTGATAAACTCCCCAAGTATTCTTGAAAAAAATGTACTTTTCTGTTGTTAAGTGGAGTGAGTGTTTGGTGCAGATCGATCAAGTCATGTTGCTGAAATCTTTTATAGCCTGAATCACTGAGAGAAAGCCATGGAAATTTCCCACTGCAAATGTGGATTTTCCTGTATTTCCTTGTGGTTCTATCCTATTTTGTTTTATGTATTTCGAAGTTCTATTAATAGGTCAGTAAACATAATTGCTACGTCCTCTTGATGAATTCTGCATTTATCATTTTGAGATGACCATGTTCATGGTGGGCATTTCCTTGAGGGTCTCTGTGACCCCTGCCTACTAAAGCTCAGGCCTTTGTTTGACCCTCCTCTTGACTATGGGCAGGACTGACTTCTATCCAAAAGAATGTGGCAAAGGTGACAAGGTGTGCGTAATTTGTACAAATAATTAAATAATTTTGTTATGTAAGATAAAAGTGCCCTTCTTGATGGAGTCTCTCTGGACCTCTCTCTCCATCAGTGAGAAGGGAAGAGACCACTTTGGGAAGGCCACACAGCAAGGAGCCAGCGAGGGCATGCTGGACCCTGACTGTAAGAAAATGAGATAATGAAAGCGTGATGCTAAGTGTGTAGCAATATTGTTAATACAGCAAGGGACAACTAATAGGCCTGATAGTCTTCTTTGCTCTGAAGTCTATTTTGGGTGATATGAATATATCCACTTTCACTTTATTTTGATTAATGTTAGCATGGTATACCTTTTCCAATCCTTTTATTTTTGCCTTTTTTGTGTCTTTATTTTTTAAAAGTAGGTTCTTTATAAATAACATCTTTTGTCTTTCATTTTTTGGACGATCTGACAATCTCTGCCTTTTACTTAGGGGTGCTTAGAGTATGCACACACACATATATGTTTTTATTGTGGTAAAATATACAAAAGAATCATTTTTACTAATTTAAGTGTACAGTTCAGTGACATTAAATATATTCATAACAACATACTATTTGTTTCCAGAACTTTTCCATCATCTCAAACAGAAACTCTGTACCCCAATAAACCATAATTCCAAATTTTCCTCCCAAAGTTCCCCCCACACACCCTCTGATAAATACTATTCTACTTTCTATTTTCTATGAATTTGACTGCTCAAGGTACATCACATAGGTGGAATAATATAATATTTGTCATTTTGTGTCTGGCTTATTTCACTTCTCCTGAGGTCCCCAAACACCTGTCAGAGCATCTTTCCTTTTTCAGGCTGAATAATCCATTGAATGGATGTACCACAGTTTGCTTATCTATTCGTCTGTTGATAGACATTGGGTTGTTTCCAACTTTTGTTTATTGTGATCGATGTTGCTATGAACATTTGGTATGCATTCCTTTGGGTATATGCTCTGCAGAGGAATAGCTAGATGACAGAGTGATGCTATATTTAACTTTTTGAGGAGTTGCCATACTGTTTTTGCAAAGACTGCACCATTTACATTCCCACCAGTGATTTCAACTTCTTTATAATTTTGCCAACACTTTTTTTTTTTTTTTTGTAGCAGCCATCCTAATGAGTGTGAAATGAATCTCACTGTGGTTTTGTTTTACGTTTCCCTAGTGATGTGGAGAATCTTTTCATGTGCTTATTGGGCATTTGTGTACCATCTTTAGAGAAAAATCTATTTAAGTTCTTTGTCCACTTTTAAAGTTGGTTGTTCTTAGAAGTTTTCTCCTGACCCTTCAAATATGCACCACAAACTTCTAAATACGGATCAAAATTGTTTTCACATAGTAAATGAGAAAATATCATGAATGTTATATTAATCAGGTTGATAAAAATATCTCCAATTGTATCTGAAGCCCACACACTGTACCCCATGACTGAATTATTGTACACAGCTATGACTCAATAAAAAAATAAATAAATAAATAAAGTTGGTTGTTCTTTGTTGCTGTTTAGTTGTAAGATTGTTTTATGTGTTCTGGATACTAATCCCTTATCAGATATAGGATTTGAAAATATTTTCTATCACTCAGTAGATTGTCCTTTGATGTATAAAAGTTTTTAATTTTAATAAAAGTCCATTTTTTTTTCTTTTATCATCTGAGCTCTCGGCATTATATTCAAGTAATTATTATCAAATCCGATGTCATGAAGATTTTCTCCTATTTTATTCTAAGGATTTTATAGTTTTAACTCTTACATCCATGTATTTGATCTATCTTGAGTTTATTTCATTCTTGTGCCTGTGGATGCCCAGTTTTCCTGGTACCATTTGTTGAAGATTGCCCCTTCCTAAATGGATTTTCTTGGCACCCTTGTCAAAAATCAATCGACCACATGTATGAGGGCTTATTTCCAGGCTCTCTATTCTATTCCTTTCTAGGCTTTTTATATTTAACACAGTTAGTGTTATGAGAGAAATTAAGCTTGCCATCTTGTTATCAACTCAACTTCACTCTATTTATTTATTCTTTATTTATCTTCCTTTAGTTTGATTAATTTAGTATATGGGGTGTCCCAAAAGTTGCCCCTAAAGTTGCCATATATAGGGAAAATGGGAAATTGTAGCCAAATGTAGCTATTTTATTTTTTACAAAATATTCACTACATAATTTTATAAGATATTTATGAAATATTATCTATGTGTTGGCTACCTCTTTGTAAAATTTAGCAGTGACTATTTTATAAATAAAGGTACATTTAGCTATAATTTTCCGTTTTCCCTTTTGATGGCAACTTGAGGGGCAGCTTTGGGACATCCTGTATTTTATAATTTAATTTTATCTCCTTTATTGGCCTTTCAGGTTTTACTCTTTGTTGTGTTATTTTTGACGATTGTTTTAGGGTTTACAGAATGTGTCTTGAATGCATCACAGTTGATTTCCAGATTGTGACGCAGCACATAATGCATATTATGTGAGAACTTTCATTTCTCCGTTCTAGACCATATGTACTCTTCTGTCATTCATTTTCCCTCTATACATGTTATGCACTCCATAATTCACTGACTTCTAATGGGATTCAAATAGTGAGAAAGTCTTTTCATGTTTACTCACGTGGTGACCATTTCTGGTATCATTCATTCCTTTGTATAGATCTGTTTTTCTCTTGTATCATTTTCCCATCTGTGGAAAGAACTTCTGCTCATTTCCTTTGCAGTGCAAGCCTCTGGTGATGACTTCTTCAGCTTCTGTGTGTTTGAAGAGGTGGCTTATATATTCAGTGCTCATGGTTCTTGCCTCTTCCATCACATGGCAGTTGCCATATTCCTTGGTTCCTGGCCCTTCTCCTCGTCTCTCTCCTTCCACTTATACAGATTGGGGAGTAGCATTGAGGCCATTCAGGCAATGCAGAAGAGTCTCCCTAACTAACACATTCCCCCCATCTGCTACTTTAACTGTCCTTTGCTGTGTAATCTGACATTATCACAGATTCCAAGATCCAGGACTCACAGATTGTTGGACATGGGCATCTTTGAGGACTTACTCTGTTTATCATGATGGAAATGATGCTGCCAAAAGGCCAAGTAAAAGAAATACTGAGAAGTTCCACTGGATTGGGAAGCAAGGAGGGGACAGGGGAATGTGATTTTAACAAAGGCAGGAGGCTAACAAGAAATAGGTTGAAGAAACAGAGGAAATTGACAAAGTGGAGAAATCAATTTTAGACTACTGTGTTGGGAAGTTTAGTGATGAGGAGATAAGAGTTACCAAAAACCGTGCTGGCAAGATGAAGAGATAGTAGGGTGGACATAAAGGGAGTTCAGGCTCCATGTCTGAGACTGGGGTCTGCTCTGATTAAACATCTGAACACGCACAACTTTTTTAGCTTCTGGGGGCATCAGCTGTACAAAGGGAAACCACTGGCCTTCTCTCTAGGACCATTCTCGGGGAGCAAATGAGACAGATGCAAAAGCACTTTACGAAACACATGAAGTCCCAGGTAAGTACAAGATGGACTCTCTGGGGCTTTTTCCCACCCCCTGTTTTCACCTTTAGGTACCCTGGGAGTTTCTAAAACTTTGGCTGGTACCCTGTAAAAATAGGAGTTTACTGATAGCCATCCTCCACTTAACATGGCCATCAAAATGCTTTCAAATACACTTTCCTGAGGGAGGATCACAGTTATAAGAATGTAGATGTGCTAAAAAGAAAAATTGATATCTTTTCTCTTACTAATGTTTAGGAGTCTTTTCCTATATTTATTTCTTAATTCTTCATCTCATAGAAACCACTGTCATCTCCACTATTAAAAAAATCCACCCTTAGCTTCTTCTAAAGTTAACACTGAGGTTGTTCCAAGACTGGTTTAGCCTGGAGCAGGACAGCAGTGTGGCTTCCTTCCCCCCCTTTTCATAATAGAGCCACCAGTTGTGACTTTCCTTTCTTCATCTCTGTGTTATCTTGGATTATTGTGATTGGAAATTTCTGTTGTTATTGTTTATATTAATAACGCCAAGGGAACTTTCCTTGCCCTGTGTCTCCTTCTAGCCTTGAGGGGATGAAAGCAGTGAATGCCCAGCTTTCCAAGTCCCTGATGATCACTGTCATCTGGGATAGGAGGCTGTCATTGCCATGTTGTTCAGATCATTGCTCAAAGGATTCTTTCCAAATGGAATAATGAATGATTCAGGATTTATAGTGTTTTTGAAATACAGTACAGTGTTTTAGTTTTACATGGTAAATCATCAGATGTTTAGATGGGAATGCATTGTTGGGAGCTAGGCCTAAAATAAGTTCACAAAACATTCACCAAAATGGTGATTTTTGTGACATTTTTGTCTGGAACCGAGACTGTCGGCTGGCTGCAGAAATGAGGAGGCAGAGAAAAGGGCCAAGAAAAATAAATTATAGCAAATCATTACTTGCAAGCCTTTTAGGCCTGGCATGGCAGCTCATAGTTGTGATCCCGCACTCTAGGAGGCCGAGGCAGGTGGATCACTTGAGCTCAGGAATTCAAGACCAGCCTGAGTAAGAGTAAGACCTCATCTGTGCTAAAAATAGAAAAACTAGCCAGGCATTATGGTGGGCTCCTGGAATCCCAGTTACTCAGGAGGCTGAGGCAAGAGAATGGCTTGAGCCTAGGAGTTTGAGATTGTTGAAGTCATGGCACTCAACCCAGGGTGACAGAGTCATCTCTAAAAAATATGTATTTTAAAGGAGATTTACCATTTACTTACTCTGATGATAAGAAGTCCAGAATTTCAGCCTTGTTCACCCAGTGGTTTCAATAGAGTTGTGAAATTGAAACAAAGGACCTTTCAGGTATATACAAGTATAGTACACCTTGATTGAAATAATCATGTTTCTGCATGGATTCTTAGTGGCTTGTTTTTCAAAGAATCATAGAATTTTATAAAAAGTATCACAGTGTAATAAATACTGAGTATGGATAAGCCTTTAGAATGAGAAGTATAGTGGGGTCCTAGAGGAGCAGAACGTGGAAAGGGGAAGGAATCCTCAGCACTCTCTTTGCCCTTTCGAGGCAGATAAAAGTAAAGACATTGCCTCTAATCTTCTACTAATTTCCCGACTTTATGGACTTCATATTCTAATCCATGATCCATACCAACTGCTAGATTTATAGTAGAACTTCAGTGGGGAGTAGAGTATGTGGAATAATTGCCTCCCTTAGTATTTTCTGGGGCTTTAGGGAACAGAGAACATAGGGGAAAAGGAGAAGATGAAATAAATGAGGAAGATATAATTGTCCCTTTCATTTTAAGAATTCTACCTAATTTCTACTTCCCAGGAGTATAAAATAAGTACTTTTTCCTCCTTATTTAAAAAAAGAATTAATTTGATTTTTCTAATTGGAACACTTTCTACCTGCAGATTACCAATTGGAGTCAGGATCATGAATAAAAGTTTAGAATTACAATTCAAGAGAATCATGTCATTAAATAATTAAGTTATCTACAAAGGAGGCAGAAGGTCTAGATGAGATGAAGAACAAAAGGGGCTACCTTTATCCCACACTCAGCCCTACAGACATGACAGAGGATAGGAGGTGACAAGCATCTCAGGAACACTTGACAACTGCCATGAATATCATCTCAAGCAGTGAAACAGCAGGAAGCTCCAGAGGGGAAGGGATGGGGCCTGAGAGGGTCAGGGAAGACTACAGGGAGATGGACTTACACCATCTTTCCAGGTGTGCCCTCTCCTCTTCCTTACCTGCTCTGCTATCGTATCAGGAAAACAGCAGTGCCAGCCAGCGGAGCCTGTCACCAGAGCAGTAGCAGAAGTGGCTGTGTGGTCAAGATACCCACCTTGTGTTGTCTCTTGGGGTGTCTCCACTCATGCAACATCTCTCATAACCCTTTCTCCAATGCAAGAGTTACATGTGACAGCTCCTGAGAAGAAAAGGCAGAGCAGGGCTTTGGTGGGACCTGAGTAGTCTCCTTAGGGAGAAATGAGAAATGATAGAACCCAGGTTGTAAAGTGAGAGCTTCTCTTCCCTGAGTTGGTCCTGTCTGTTCAGCCAGAGAAGCACAGTGTAAGGTCAACTCTCCCTACTGTTAGACATTATGTGACAGTTACAGAACATAAAATTGAGCTCAAAGAGAAAATTGCCAGATACACGAGAAATACAAGCACCATGAAAGGACAAGCATCAGAGCAATCTATGCCAGAGGAAGCAGAACAAAAAATGGACTAGAAAGAATGATAACTAAAATTAATGGAAATGCTTTGAGAGTTGGAACACATCCTGAAATGCAAAGGGGAATACTGGAAATGTGAAAAATGAACAAATAGTGATGAACTAAAGTCTTGTGGGCATATACTATGGCCAAAACAATGTTACATGGATGAGATTTATCCTCCTCCTGAAATAACCAACAGAAAGAAAGAAAAGAAAAGAAAGGAAAGAGAGATAGAGAATACATAAAGTGATGTTTTTCAAGAAACTGGGCATCAGGGAGTGAAGGACAGTGAGTGATCCCAGAGACATGGAAGCAGATGGCAGGCCCTTTGACTGCAGGGCATACTCTCCAAAGAGAGTTTTCCAAGCATAGCATGAAGAGGGGCACTGAGACATAGCACAGAGCATTGCCTGAGTTGAAGAGAAAGAACTAAGAGTCAGAGAGGGGGGTGGCTGGAGTTCATAGAGTGAGAAGAGAGAACTATAGAGAGAAACCCCCAGAGACCTGTACAGAGTTCCCCTTGAATATTCTGCAGAATATTAATCAACATAGGCATTGAATATTGATCATTACAGGCATGAGAGGAAACTGCTTGATCCCAAAGATAGGACCATATGAAAAGATTAGTGAGGACATTGCCCAGTTTTCACATAGGTCCTGGAATAATACTTGTTCCTTCCAGCCAAACAGGAAAAAATGTGCATAACTCATGAGAAATTGGGTAAAATATTGAGGAAAATCTGCTTCAGTAAAGGAGAATAATGACCTACCATTGAGCTCTACTCTAAAACCACATTATAACAAATGTTATAACAAATTATAAAGCAAATGCCAAAAGCTTCAGATTATTAGTCAAGATTTATAGAAATATAAGAATATTTAGCACACAACAATGTAAAATTTAATATTTGGCATTCAATCAAAATTACCAGATATGCAAAGAGGCAAGAGAACTAGATGTGTAATCATAAGAATAATCAATTAGCCAAATATAATCTGAAACTTAACACAATGTTAACATAGTGGAGAAGGACATTAAAGCAATTATTATAAATATTCCATGTGCCAAGTATAGACATTAAAGATACAAAAATGCCCAAATTAAATTTCTAGAGATGAAAACTACAATGTCTATGATGAAAAATACACTAGAAAGGATTGATACCATATTGCACATCACAAAAGATTAATGAAGGCAAAACAATAGAAACTATCCAAAAGAAAACAGAGAAACACAAGAATTTTAGAAAATTAAAAGAGCATTAGTGAGTTGTAAGATAAGTTCAAGCAACTTAATACATCGCTATTTGAAATTGCCAATAGAGGTGCAAAAAACAAACAAATGTCAAAGATATAATGACCAAATTTTTCTAAACTTGTAGAAAACTATGAATCCGCAGATCTATGACGCTCCATGGACCTCGGCACAAGCAACATTTTGAAAAACTGCATGGAGGCACATTATGTTAAAATTGTTCAAAAGCATTGATAAAGAGAAAATCTGAAGAGCAGCCAAAAGATAGAATACAAGACAGAGACATGTTACAAATAGAGGAACAAGGACTTGGATAAATGGAGAGATGTTATTTGTCTACAGGTCAGAAGACTCAACATTTTTAAGATGCCATTTTCCCCCAAGTTTACCTGTGAATTCAATGCAACCTCAATCAAAATCTTTTTTTTAAAGAAACTCTTAAATCATGCTTAAAATTCACATGGCAGTGTCAAGGGTATAGAATAAACATACCCCCAACCAAAACAACCTCACCAAACAAAAACACAACACTTTGTTAAAAAGGAATAAAGTTGTAAGACTAACCCTATCTGATCTTAAGAATGATTGTAAAACTACAGTAATCAAAACAGTATGGTGTTGAACTAATGGTATGTATCAAGGATGGATTGGTTTCTGAGAACAGAGCATCCCAACATAAACCCAAATATTTAGAGAAAACTGATCTTTGAAAAATGTCAAGAGTCAATGCATCAGAGAAGGAAAATCCTTTCAGTGATTGGTGTTGCAATAACTGGCTATGAAAGGAAAAGAACTTGAATCTGTACCTCACACCATATACAAAAACTGATTCAAAATGAGTCACAGACAATGTAAAACTAAAAATTGTGAAACTCTTGGAAATAATTAGAGAAAATAGTTGTGACGATGGTAGGCAGGATTTCTTTGGTTGGTACTGAAAGCATGATCCCTTAAAGAACAAATTGATAAAGTGGAATTTCTTAAAATGAAACACTTCTTCCTTTTAAAGACACTGTTAAGAGAATGGAAAAAAAAATCCACAGGCTGGGAGAAAATCTTTGTAAAGCACATCGGATAAAAGATTTGTGTCTTAAATATATAAAGAATTCTTAAATTCAATAAGAAAATAAGCAACACTATTAAAAATAAGATAAGATTTGAACACTTCACCAAAGAAGATATACAGATGGAAAATAAGCACAGAAAAAGATGCTAAACAGCGTTAAGTATTAGGGAAATGCAAATTAAAACCATAATGCGATACTATATCTGATGCCATATTTGCCAGGTTGGCTAAAGTTCAAAACATGTGCCATACTAAGTGTTGGAGAGAGTATGAAGGAATTGGAACATCCTTACACTACTAGTTGGAAGATTAAATGGGGCAATGGAAAATAGTTTGATAGCTTTTTTAAAAAGTTAAACATTTCCCTACTATATGATGCATCCATTTTATTTTTAAGTATTTTCCCAAGACATAAGGAAACAGATTTCACAAGATATAAAATTCTAAGTGCCTGCAGCTTTTCTTTAGTATTTTAAAGATGACATTCTACTGTCTTCTCCATGGCATTATTTTCTGTGAGAAATCTGCCATTCCTACATTTTTTTCCTTGGTATATATAAC
Source organism: Perodicticus potto (assembly GCA_963574655.1). Taxonomy (NCBI): domain Eukaryota; kingdom Metazoa; phylum Chordata; class Mammalia; order Primates; family Lorisidae; genus Perodicticus; species Perodicticus potto. The sequence continues at coordinate 114,202 of CAUYRH010086983.1, read as the reverse complement.
CTGTTTTACCTCAGACTGCTCTAAGATTTTGGATCTGTTTTTGCAAAATTTATGATTGCTAATTGAATTTGAGAAATTAGATAATATGTTCCTCAGTACAATTTTCTCAATACTTCTTGTGCTTGGGTTTCCCTAAATATTGTTGGTTTGTAGTTTTATTGGTATGTAGGTTTACAGTTTTAATCAAATTTGAAAAGTTTTAGTCACTTTTTAAAAATATATCTTCTCTTCCATCCTTTCTTCCCCTTGGTGGCAGTGTGTGGGCACCCGTGTGTTCGAAGCAGTTCATGTTTTTCAACAACTCATTAATTCCATCTTTGATAGTTTCTATTTCTATGTCCTCAAGTTCCCTGACCTGCTCTTTGTGATGTCTAACTTGGCATTAAACCCTTCTAGAATAATTTTTGTGCCAGATATTATATTTTTAATCTATATATTTAATCTGTGTCTCTCTTTTATATTTTTTCTGTCTCTGCTTAACTTTTTAAGGATATGGAATACAGTTATGTTAACTGTTCTACTGTCTTTGTATTCATTTTAATATCTGTGTCAGCAATTGATCAATTCCAGTCCATTTTTGTCTTTACAGATTATGCTTTCTTGCTTCTTTGTATATTTGATAATTTTTCTGTTGGATGCCAAATATTGTGGATTTCACTTTATTTGGTAGGCGATATCTATGTATTTCTACATACATTCTGAAACTTTATTGTGGAACACAATCAAGTTACTTGGAGACAGTCTGATTCTTTGCATGTTGCTTTTAAGATGTGTTTTGGTGGGAGCAAAGTGGGGCTTAGTCTGGGGATCATTGTACGAGTTCTTCTTGAGTGCTCCACCCATTAACCCAAGAGCCAGAAGACTTTCCACCTGGCTGGGGAGGGTAGGCACTAGTCTCAGCCTGGTGTGAACACCAGTGACACTCCAGTCATTTTCCGTCATTCTTGTGTGAGTCTGTGGTAGTTTCACATATGTTTATGTTGATTGAAACCCAAATAAATGCTTTAGGGCATACTGAGACGGCCATAATCCTCTCTCCATGCAGCCATCTCCTCTTTGCAGCCCTCTCCTCTTTGGAATTCTGTACTGTGCACTCTAACGGTCTTCCACAATTTCAGCTCCATCTCCTCAGCTCAGGGGCCTTCTGGAGTCTTCAGATCTGCATCTCTGAGAAGGACCTGGGAGCTCTCAGGAGGCTGCAAACACGGCTTGTTTCCCAGCTCAAAGGGATCTCTGTTGCTTGGTGTCGAGAGCAATAAAAGCTGTTGTGTCCTATATTTTGTCTAATTTTCTTGGTTTTCCTAAAACTCGACATACATGCCTTCTATATAATCCAATCATCCCACTCCTGGTTTTACTCAAGACCAACAAATGCATGTGTTCACACAGAGCACAGACTATGTGTTGTGCACACATGTCCGCAGCAACTTTATTTGCAAATACCAAAACAGGAAACAATTCAAATTCAATCAACAGATAAATGGGTAAGCAACCTGTGTATATCCACAGTGGAATACTAGTCAGCAACATAAAGGAATTAACAATTAATCCACATAACGATATGGTGGGCACCCAAGATAACTAAGCTAAGTATAGGAGGATAAAGCCCCATAAACCTCACTGTGCCTATTATACTTAAGTAAATCATGAAAATGCAAACTAGACAGTGGTGACAGAAAGCTGAGCAGTGATTGCTGGGGGCAGGATTGGGGTGGAGTCACCAGGAGCTTCAGGAGTGCGGTATCTTTCTTTGTCATGGTGAGTTTTCATGGCCTGCTATGCGATTCAAGCCTATCAAAGCTGCACAGTTTAAATATATGCAGTTTTTATATCTTGATTGCACTTCAGTACAGCAGAAATAGAGACTTGACTCCCATAAGCAAAGGCAGTAACAACGTTTAGCCTGGCTTCTTCCACTCAGCGTAGCTGTTGTAAGTTTTATTCATGCTGCTTTGTGAATCGGTGATATGTTTATTTTTTTGCTGAGTGGTGTTTATCCCATCGGATAGTATCCTCAATTTGTGTATCTCTTCGGCTATAGATACATGTGTGGATTTTTTCTATTTTTGGCTATTATGAATACAGCTTTGATGGACATTTATTTATGAGTCTTTGTATGGAGATTATTATTATTTTTATTAGCGATAAATAGGAATGCTTCACGGCAAGAGAGGCTCAGAAGATAAAACAAATCTAACATATCCGGAAATCATAATAAGTACAAACTGACACGGAGAATACCTGGAATCAAACAGGCAAAGAATCACGACCATTATGGAAACTTTAAAACCATCCTTTTATTGTCTGACAAGACAGTTTATAAGATTAATAAGAATACTTAAGTTGTAAAATCAGGGTTATGGTTTGAGTGTGTGCCTTCCGAAATTCATGATTAAAATTAAGCCCGAGTGCAGCAGTACTGGGGCGTGTTCTGGTCAGGAGGCTCCACCCCCTTACAAAGGGGTGTGGCAGGGGCGGGGCAAAGCTGCCCCGCCCAGCCCACGTGAGGCTGCAGCGCTCTCCCCGCCCCCAGGCCTAGCAGCTGCCACCATCTTGGAATCAGAGAGCTGCTGCCACCTGAGCTTGGAGCTTGTGGGCACCTTGATCCTGAGCTCTAGACTCTAGTCTAGAACTATGATAAATAATTTCTGTTCTTTACAAATTGCACAGTCTCAAGTATTTTGTCACAGCAGCACAAACAGACCAAGACAGCTGTAAGGATTAAAACATTTCAACAGTTTGCACGCTCAATCTTATGGGTATATTTTAGATGCTGTACCCAGTAACTGCAGAGTGCATGTTATTTTCAGACTAACAACAAAACATTTATAGATGTTGAACATTATATGTCACAAAGCAAGCATATGTCAACAGACGTCAATGAATTAAAATCATACATTATACAGAGTGTATAATTTACAGTAATTTACTTAAATTGGAAACCAATAATAGGATAATTAAAAGACAAAAAGCAAAGTTAAAAAAATACATATGAAAATTAAGAAATGAACTAAATCTGAGTCAGAGGAAAAATGATAACAGAAATTACAAATATTTTCAACTGAATAAAAAAAATGGACATGTGCAGGGTCAACTAAAGCCTTGCAGGAAGGGAACTATATGGGCTTGTGTGCATTTCTTAAAAAGGCTTAAAGTAAGTTAAGCATCTATCTTATGCAATTAGAAGATTGTAGCAAATTAAGGGAAAGTAGAGTGATGGAACAAAAACATTAAATAATAAGCTTGACATTGTGGATGAGAGAAGATCAAAAAAGGCAAAAGTTGAATCTTTGTAAAGATCAAGAAAATGAGTAAACTTTGGGCAAGATAAACCAGAAGAAAGAGAAAGGGTCTGATTAACCAGTGTCTGGAATGATGGTTTCATCTCCCCAGATCCTTTAGATATTAACTCTATGAGTGTTTGGAAGAACTATTTTATGTCAATAAATTTGTAAAAGTAGGTAAAATGAATGAACAAACTCTTAGAAATAAAAGCTCATCAAAAGTGACTCCTAAGGAAATACAAGGATAGTCCTACAAGTATTAAAGAAATTGAATTAAAGAAAAAAAAATCTACTGAGAGAAAACTCTGGGATAGTTAGTTATGCTGATAAGTTCTACCAAACATTTGAGGAAGAAGTCATGTCAATCTTACACAAACTCTTCCAGGAAAGGCACAAACCGGGAACACTTCTCATGCTCTAGAAATGTGACTTTGAGCAAATTGCTTATCTTTGTGTGTCTCTAGTCCTTCATTTGTAAAATAGGATAATAATAATTGCCCTGTTGGGTTGTTATGAAGGGTAAATGACCCAATACTTCAGACAGTTCGTGGCACAGAAGAGCCTGTCTAAATGTTGTTAAACAAACTAAATTGTCCTGATAGCAGCAAGATCCAGTCACGACTAATATTTACTCTACTCTGTGTCCTGGGGGCAGAGCATTTTACACATAGGATCCTAGTTCTTGATGTACCTGTCTGAGGTGAGAACTACCTGAGCTAAGTGTGTCAAGGCAAACAGAGTATTCTCATTTCTCAGGTTTGGGTTCCCTGAACCCACTCCACTTAAAGTATCAACTTGAACCTGCCCCAAACACAGGAAGATAAGTTTCTGATTCAACATTTTTGGGGGAGAAAATTTTTGCTACCCAAAGCCATATCAGAGAAATCTTGCTGCTCCCTTGTGAAGCAGGTGTCTGTCTGTCTGTACATTCCCTGAATGCAGTGTCCTGAGTTAGGCTTTAGCTGAGCCGAATACCCAGCTGCCTTCTCTTCCCTCCAGCCCTCTCTGTCCTGGCCCGCTGTGGGGTTCTGGTTAGATCGGCTGATGGAAGCCCTGGGCAGGAAGTCAGAGAGCAAGAGGCTCGGTGTCACTTGCCTGCTTCCAGATGCCTGGGGGTAGCACTGTTGGCCAAGAGCTGTGTCCCCTGTTGACTGTGACTTCTGTTGGACAGTTTCCCCACTGTGGCTCTGATGCCGATAGCTCTCTCTGCTTGGGCGTTTCCCACAGCTGCTAGCCCCTCAACCCTCCCTACCCCTCTGTCTTTAATTTTCCCCTAAATCTATGATAAAATCCTGTCCAGGAAGGCATCCTGACTGTCACTCTCAGCCTGGTGCAGGGGACCATTTTTCAGATGTGCCGTGCCTCTTTCAGCCCAGTAGCCAGTTAGCACAGCACGCTGCCTCCTAGCTCCCTCCTGGCGAGGTCCCTGGGCATCTCTTCTTAGTTCTGCTCTGCATGGTGGACACTTCCGTTCAAACAAAACCTGAGATTCTTAACGTACACAGTAAGGAAAAGTACTTGCTATTGGCAGCGAGGCAAGCTGCTGTGCTGCTGTTGCAATAGCAGCTCTACCTGGATCCCTCCATCTCTGCCTGTTTCCCTCCTGGCAGGAAAGAACAAGCCTAGAACTCTGCACAGCTCAGTTTGGAACCCACCATCTAACTCAATTCCTCCTTCAGTAACTTGTGCAATGAGTTATTTGCCTTAAAATCCTCTTTTGGTATATTGGTTAGCATTCTCCAGAGAGACAGAACCAGTAAAATAGGTCAGTGGATAGGTAGGAAGAGAGGTCGATAGGGAGAGAGGTAGCTAGATAGGGAGGTTGGTAGGTATGTAAAAAGCTAGATAGGTAGATAGATAAGTAGATAGGTAGGTAGCCAGGTAGGTAGATAGGTAGATGGATAGATAGATAAATAAGGTAGGTAGGTAGATAGGGAGGCAGATACATGATTGATAGGTAGGTAGGTAGAGAGATAGGTAGGTAGATAGAGAGATACAGAAAAGGGGATTTATTAGGAGAACTGGCTCGTGTGATTGTGGGGGCTGGAAAGTCCCATGTGAGTCCATCTGCACCCAGGAGGACCAGGCAGGCCAGAAGCATGGCTCAGTCCCTGTCCAAAGGCCACGGGATCAGAAAAGATGGAGTAACTTCCAGTCCAAGGCCAAGGGCTTGAGGGTAAGGCCAAGGGCTATGTGTAAGTCCTGGAGCCTGGAGAAGAGCGTGTCCTGAGTCCAGCCACAGAGGGACATTCTCCCAGCCCCCAGCAGATCGTGTGGTGCCTGCCCACTTGGTTCACACAGATCTACATCTGATTCCCTCTGGGAACACCCTCGCAGACACACCCAGAGCAAAGCCTCACCAGGTTTCCAGGTGTCCTTCACCACTCAAGTCGACACCCAACATTAGCCACAGCCACAGTCACTGGTGAATGTAGAAATGAGCCGGCTGGCTCTCCTGGCCATGAATAGAGAGCCTTCTCATCACACTGGACCCTGACACACAACGTGAAATAACACAAATCCACAGGGAAGCACTGAACTGGGTTTGTCGGCCTAAACGTTAGAACCCGTTAAATCATAAAGATTTCACTTTCAAGTGTGTACATAGGACTTGAAATTAATTCGCAAGTGGGCTTTAAGCTGGGGGCTTGAGAGCCCTCCGTTTCACCTGCATTGGGTAGAATCTTTCCCTGCGGTGTATCTGCAGCCTCGGGCACTTATGATCTAGTAGACTGGTAAGTTATTGAGTGTGGTCATTACTTTTTCTCTAGAAAAAACTCCTTGTGTCCAAATTGATATTCTGTTTCCTTACAAACTGTATATTCTGAAGGTACAGGTGACAGGGTTGAATAAAAATAGGTCAACCGTACTTAAGATAAGTAATAACTTAATCAATTTTAAGATAACTTCTGATAGCTAGTGCATAATGATAATGTATACTACTCTTTAAATTTCCCTTTAATGTGGTGTAGACATTTAAAAAACCCTATTGTATAAATTGCTTTTCAAAGACACAATCACCCATTTTATCTCCCTTCAATAGATATGTCTATTTAATAGGCCGCAGTAGAGCTTTAGTATTTTCTGTGGTTTTTGTTGCTTTGGAGGCACCTTGTGAATTCATGCGTCTTAGGAAATGTGTACACAGCTTACCTGTCTTTACCAGATCCAGAGGTACTGCTGAAGCAAAGCCAATGACATTGCTAATGGGTTTTGCAAGGGCTCTTCTGTTCTTTATTCCCCAAGAGTTCTGATTTTAATTCACACAAAGTTTTCATAAATATATATTGTAATAGAAGAATTAGACAAAAGCAGTCACAACACTTAAAAAATGCGAGTGAAATTAAAGAAAATTCAGGATAATGTGGCTTTTGAGCTGATCAAGTGGATTAATTGTGGGTGTTGAGCAGTGGGGAGACGATGGCTGGGGAAGAGACCGCTGAGCACATGTGGGCCTGGGGTGGCAAGAGGGTCCTCTCACGTGTCATTCAGCAATCCCTGAGGATGTTGGGTCAGGCATGTGCCCCCAGGGTGGACCAGCATGGTCTGTCATGGCGTGGATGAAGCACTCCCCACGGGAGGCCAGGACGGGGTGCACACTCACCACAGTTGCCAGTGGCTGGTGGTTGAGCCTGTGCCCAAGCTCAGGGCTCCTGGTTCGTGATCCCAGGTTCATGCTCCTGCACCATGAAGCTTCCTAATCTAGGGGATCAAATATCTTAGATTAGAAGTGACTTTTTACTTCAAGTGGCACTGGTTTGGGCAGGCAAGCACACACGCTCATTTTCAGTCTTACATCATTTCAGGTTGTAGAGGTGAAGTGTTGTCTTCCTCTGGAGTCATCTGACTATAGAGCTTCAGTATAATAAAAAGGAGCTATACTCAGGACTGCAACAGTTAACGTGTTGGAGACATTAATCTCCATCAATCAAACCAGACATGTCACATTAAAGAGAAGTAGATTTCCTGATTTCCAAATAAACAAAATGCCAGATAAATATAAGATGTTGACAATTGCTTTTTCTTATTATCAATTTGGAATTAGAATTTACTTTTACCTATAACATACACGGTCATTATTTTTTCTGAAAAATCAGCTTAGGAAAAGCAAAGGTGAGCGTCCTAGGGAAATGCGGGTGCTCAGGAGCCAGAGCAGCGCCTCAGCATCACTGCAGCCCGTATGCTGTGCAAGAACGGAAAACCACCTATGAGTCCTTTCATGGGGCAAAAACAAACAAATCGTGGCTTATTCACATAAAGCAGTGATTTTCAGCCACAGTACCATGAGAGGCTCTTAGGTGTGCTGGGAAAAATTTTAAAGATCACAAATTAAATTATTTTTGAAAGATGTTCATGACACAGTAGGTATATTCTTTTTTTTTTTACCCTTTTTTAATAATCAACATAGTTTAAGTACGCCAAGGGAGTTTATAGGTTCAATTGTGCTGTGAGATGAAAAAGGTTAAGAAACGTGGGCATAACAGGATACTATAGGGTAGTTACAATGATAGAACTGAGGTCACATCTACGAACATGAATAAATGTTAAAAATGATTTTTCTCTGTTGAAATCACCTAGATGAAATCCTGTAAATCTACTCTGTTCTCCTTGGCTGTCTGGGGCTCACACTCCATCATAAACAAAGCAGTCTCTGGCCAGACCAGGAGTCACTACTTTGTCACAGCATCCCTTACCCTGGGAGCACAACAGTGCCCATGACAGAAATTTGGGAGAAACTAGCCAAAGTGGACAAATCAGCCTCTCTTGGTGGTGGCTAGACAACGGGTGTTGGCATGATTTCAGCTTACTTAGATTATGCAAAGAAAAGTGAACCCAAACCCAGACTTTCAATACACAGCCAACTTGAGAAGGGAAAGACCTGCCGGAAACAGAAAAAGAAATGCAAGGACGGGTTAGGGAGGCCTGCCCTGCAGGTGCCACACGGGTGCTGCCGTAACTTTACCGCAGTGTCGTGTAGACCTCTCGCCAGGATCGATCAACAGTAAAAAGTATTTTAAAAAACCTGTAAACCCATATTCTATAACAAGAATAGACACCCCAAAATGTCCACGAGGAGTAAAGCTGCACAGGGTGAGCCCTGGATTTGTGGTGTGTCCACCCCAGTGTGGGCAGGACAGGCCGAGGGTGTGGACGGCGCCTTCTTAGGGGAGGAAGGAGAAGACGGCTGCGAAGACCCACAAAGATGGCCAGCGTTGGCGTGCGCTTGTTACAAGTTTCTTTACTTTTTCTGTTTGAAATGTAAATCTAAAAATGATAAAATTACTACAGTGAGTAATAAAAAGATTTCTCCAGTGATAGCAAATTTGTGCTGTGAAATGACAAATTAAAATTCTCCTGGGTTTTGAAATCCCCAACTTGCCTTTCTTATGAATGCGACTGTAGTGTCCTGCGTGTGTCATAAGCCAGAGAAAAATGTTTTTATACTAAAGACCATTCGTTTTGCTCATTTCCTCCAGGGACTTGCCAGTGTGCAGGATTTATGGAGACGCTTCACTGGAGAGGGCTGGGTTAGCAGTGCTGGGGGCAGAGCGTGCGCTGCAGGGGCTGTCCGGAAAGCTGCTGCTCCCTGGGGATGCCACGATGACCCCAGTGTGCACACAGGGACTGCTGACCACACCATGCACCCCCACCCCACACCGTGCACCCCTTCCCCACACTGTGCACACTCTACCCCTGTGCATCCCCACCCCCAAACTATGCACCCCATCCCCACACTGTGTATACCCCACCCCTGTGCACCCCATCCCCACACCGTGCACACCCCACCCCTATGCATACCCACCCCACACTGTGCACCCCTTCCCCACACTGTGCACACCCCACCCCTGTGCACCCCATCCCCACACCGTGCACCCCATCCCCACACCGTGCACCCCATCCCCACACTGTGCACCCCATCCCCACACCGTGCACCCCACCCCCACACTGTGCACCCTATCCCCTCATGGTGCACACCACACCCCCACACCATGCACATCCCGGGTCAGCGCCACCCACCTGCTCTGACTGCATCCCGCACCTGCATCCCTGAGACTTGATGGCAAGCACAGCACTCCCTGCCCTGGACTTCTTGGTCACCGTCAGGGACCTTCCTGCAGGGTGCCCTCCTGGTCTGTGTCTGGAGTTCTGGCCTCCCCTATCAGCTCCACCCTGACATTCCAACGTCCGTGTCCTATCAACAGCGTCCACGTTTTCAGACTGAAGTTATTCTCCCGAGCTCAGGGCTGCATGCTGAGATCCATGTGACTGTGGGCGATGTCACCCCTCCTCATATCTGTGGTCCAGGCAACTATTTCCCTGGCACAGCTGACCATCGTCCTGATTGCCGTGCCTCTGAGACACTCCGTAGCTGTGGGCGGCAAAGGTTCCCTCCCCAGGAGGTGCCGCCGGCCCCCAAGGCCCCTTCCGTCTACACACCCACTCTGGGATCCTGCCCCTGCACACTCCTCTTCACCCCTTTCCCATGAGCATCCCAGATTTCTGCCGACTTGACCTACTTTCCCCCTGGATGTCAACGCCAGGAGCTTGATCCTGGTGATGAACTGCATGACGGTGCTTCTGAATTTGTTCTCTCCCCTTGGGTCATGAATCTGTAAAAGCTGGACATTATTTTTTTAATATTTCATATCAACAGCCACACGCCATACATCTTCTAGGTGCCCCTAAATGAATAAATAAATACAAGTAAAATTGTATGCATCTGAAGAAAATTTTCATTTCATTAACTATAAGGAATCATATCAACCCCCCGTCTGTTTTCCTTTTCAGAATTTGTTTTCTTCTGTTGAGCCACGCTTGATAATATGGAGTTGGGGAGGGAGACTGAGCCCACATTCTGGTTATGCTTGAGAAGCAGACTTAGAAATAAACAGGCTATTTAAGTCATCAAAACCAGATGGGAACATGAACGTGAGAAGCTGAAACTATTGAAAAGTGAGGTGCTCATCACGTTTACTTCCGTGCTGGCTTCAAATATCACTAAAGACAATCCTTTACCAAAGTGGCTTCAGGGAGTCTGCAGGAGCCCGTGTGTGTGCACACGTCTGTGAGTATGTGAGCATGCATTAGCATGTGTGTGCACAGGTAAGCAAGCATGTGCACATGTGGGCACACATTGTGAGCATGTGCGTATGTGATCATGCGTGTGCACATGTGAGCATGCGTGTACAGGTGTGTGTGATATTCTTGTGCATCATTGTGAATTGCCACAGTGACCCCAGCGGGATGGGTTCATCTATAATAGTCATAAAGAAATTCTTGAGACCAGTGAAGCTACAGGGCATGAAGGTAACACATGGATTCAGCATCAGTCTGAATTTATTCTACACAGTATCTATGGGAGAGTTGATAATAATGGTGGTGGTTAAAAACTTAAATTTGGTGTTAAGACAGAATAACCTAAAAGCAGACTATCGTCTTGATGCTTTCTGATACACAGATTAGCTGTATCTTTAACTGACGCTCTGATAATGGAGATGCAAACTCTTTCCCAGCGAGCCTGGGCGGACCAGGTGCTGCCCCAGCTCACTTGGTGTTTCCGCGGGGCTGCAGTGAACCTGGGGCGGCGTCCTGTGACCTGGTGTTTGTGTGTCTATCCGCATACTTGTTAGTGGAATGCCAATGTAACTTGCAGGGCAACAAAGGGACTTGGAGAATCTTTAATTTCATATTCTAACTAGTTAGCCCAATTTGTTTGCTTTGAATTACTCCTTTCAATAAGGTGAAAACTTGCGTTAATCCCCTATTCATCAGTTGCCTGGGTGCGTGTGAAATGGACCATGTGGACAAAATAAACCCTGGCCAGGCGCAATCTGCCATTGTCCCCTAAGCTGCTTGGAGGGGACTCTTCACAGGTACCAAGAAGCCACTCCAGCCACTTCACATGCTCTGAAAACCTTCCCTTTCTTCCGCATCGCACATTGCTCAGGCCCAGAAGAAAAGCCCAAAGCAAGCACCAGATGAAGGAAAGGCCTGAAGTGGCCGTGCTCATTTTCCACACACAGAGATAATTGGTGCTGTGCTGAATTAAATGAATAAATCGTGACGTGGGAAAAACTAAAAGGACAACAGTGTCCTGGCTCACACGGAATCGGCACCTTGGGCAGGCATTTTTCCTCAAGACCCATTGATGAAACAGGACAAAAATGTTTTTCCCCGTTAATTGCTTCCAAACACCGTCCTGTTAAACACCCAATTAGAAGGTAGAAGTGTGGTCCCTGTTTCCTTCTAATCACATGCAGGAGAGGAGAAAGGATGGGAGAGGGGAAGGACATAATGGGACAGTCCAGCACTTTCTTTTATGAGTCGTAGAATAGAAAGATCAATGGGAAAGGTTCCTCACGTCTTTAGCCTGCAATCTCCTGCTAGGACCAGGGCTTCAGAACCCGACGTGAGCCTGACGCTCAGAGAGGGTCATTCTCTGGGCGCCACCGGAGTGACGTGTCTAAATGCACTTGTGCACACAGCCAAACATCCAGGTTAATTTGTATACCAGAAAACATGTGGTTAGCTCAAAATGATCTTAAATCTGTCATTCATTGAGTAATTTCAAATTATGATATTTGAAAAATTGTTTACATCATAAACATAAAAGAGGAAATAGTAAAGGAAACTTGGTCGTGTTTTGACCACAGCAGAGCTTCCAGTTGGGAACAGCCCGTGGCGCTTTATTGTTATAGTTGTAGCATGGGGGGCGGCGGGCGTGGCAGGGAAAGGGGGTGCCCGACGACAGCCAGTAAATCTTGGGCACAGCTCCCATTTCTTCCCCTCTGCCCGTCCCTTATTCCTCCCTTCATTTTCTTCCTAAATCCTATTTTTATATCCATCTCTCAGCCTGTGGACTTTTATAAATGAAAGCAGTAAAAAGTGCCACTGGCTCAGTACGACACCAAGTAGTTTAGGGATGGGGGGACGTGGTGATGACTTCTGGAATGCACTTAGTCTCTACTTGTAGGAACTCTGTTTGGTTAGGATTCAGAAAAGACAGTAAGAAGAACACTTGGAGTTGTTTGAAGACGGTGCAGAGCGTCCTGGTGAAGCGGGTTCAGGAGTTGTTTGGGGCAAGCCCATCATGCAAAGTATGTCCAGGGCCAGCGAGGTGCAGACCAGACGTGGTTGGCCCTTTGTAACTCCATGTTACCTGCGGATTTTGTACTTTAATTTAGCTGACAAATGACAGTGGTAACAACTACTAGTATGTCTTGCCTGGTTACTGTATGTCAGGATTGTTGAAAGCATTTTTAATTCCTGCTCATTGATTCACACAAAAATCTATGAGGAAAGTCCTACTATTCTCATTTTGTAGACGGGAAATGTGGTGAACCAATATGTAAAATGATGTACTTAAGTACACACCGCTAGGCAGTCCTGGAGCGGCACATGAGCTAAGCTGCTTCACGTTTGCGTGAGACTTCGTTTTTAGCCGGAAGTTTGTGCAAGTGATTGCGATCCCATTAATTTACTCCACGAGCATCCGATCAACAACATTGTCCTTTAAGATTATGTGATTAAACGAACAGTGCTGAGTTCAAGTCAGGTCGGGATTTTTCAGAGCCTGACATGTAGCTGGGAAGGACAGTGGGGACTGGGGGGAGGTGGCCTGGACAGCCGTCTTCACACGGGGACATCACCTCCCTGACAAAACATTCTGCTGCCTTCCTATGAGTTCCCAGAGCTGTAACAAGACTGTACTTTCAGCTAGAATTCTTGTCGAATCAAGATATGACCCAAGTAACGGGGGTGGGGTAAGCAGAAGTGATATCAGTACCAGGGGACATGTTGTGACAGCAGTTTGATGAGAGCCACAGGGGTCTCCATAATGAGATGAGCCACTAGCTGGTGCAGGGAAACACGGTCCGTTTCGAGTATTAGTCCAGACACGCCGTGCACTTAGACCATCAGACAAAGGCAGGTTCCAGGAACATGCAGTTCGTTCTCTCCACGAGGGGAAGGTGTGACCCAGGGCGAGGTCCCACGACTGATCATTTCCTAAAGGGGTCCAACCTGTCTCTGTGGCTTGTGACGTTTGCTGATTTTCCTTCCAAGAATGTTTTTAAAGTGCCACCCTAGCCCTTCCTTTAAAAAGGTGATGACAAAACCAAAAAATCTTACAAAATGGGTGTCCACATGGCTTTAGGACCACCTAAAATCGGGGGCGGGGGAATTAGTCATTGACTGCTAAGGGTACAAAAGAGTGAGAGCGGCTGGGATTAAGAACGCTGTCTGGTCACGTCTCTGTCTTTAAATCTTAGTTGGTGGTGTCCGTAATTTCAGGGTAACAGAAGCAGGAGAGGGATGCACGGTCTCCGTGTCACGGATCACATGCTGTGAGGGGAAAAGTCAGAGCTGGGGGGACGCAGCGTCCCGGTTAGGGAGTTTGGGGCTGCCGCTTATGCAGAGATTATGGCACAGAACCCCAACCTCCCAGACTTCACTGGGGAGATACAGGTGCACAGAAACCCTTCTCTCTCCCTCCTCCACTTTCAGCGATGAAAGTGAAATAAATAGTCATTTAAACAGCAATTTCACTGATTACGGGTAAATTCTGAATTACACTTGGTGTCACTCAGTTTTCCCTTCCTACTGTCAGTAAATACGGGGTCTTATGGAAGTTACTCCGTAGAACTGAAATGCGTGTCATCTCACTCTTTGATGAAAGGTAGAATTTGTAATTCAGGACAATAGTTTCTAATGAACAGTGCTAAATTAGCTTGCTTTGTGGTAGGAACAGATAGGGAACATGGTGAGAAGGAAAAGTCAGATAATACCCGAGACAAAGGAAGCCACCCACCCCAAGATTTCAGAAAGAGCTAAAGAGATTCTATTGGACAACAGGACCCCAAGGTGACTGGGACCCCCAACATTTTGAGCATAGTATCAAAAAACAATTACAAAATAGAAGTTCTCAAAAGACAAATATAATGCCATGAAGACTAAGTTAACCTGTTCGGTGAGAATATTTCAGACTGTATTTGGAACCAGAACATTGTACCCCATGATTGCATTATTGTACACAGCTATGATTTAATAAAAAATAAAGACAAAAGATATGAAGGACACTCATAGAAACAAAAAATATCCAGACAAAATCAAATGGAGGCTTGTAACTTGTCCCTTTCTGGGAGGATGGTCTGAGCCCCATGGAGATGCTCCCAGGAACTGCTGTCCTTATCCTGCAGCTGGCCAGTGATGTTTCATAGAAAGTGACATATGTCTGTCCCATCTTCCTTCCTTTCAGAGAGCTGAAACTGAATATCTGTCACAGGCAAGGCATAGGGAGGGAGGGCTACATAATAAATAAGATTAAGCAAATGATGCTTATGACCCATGGAATAGTTGGCTACTACTGAGGGGCACTGAACCAGGTAGGCTTCGGCTACTGGGAACAGTTCATATCCTGATCAGGATCACAGGGACACAGTGCTGACCCATGTAACACCTGTCATGGTGTTCACTGAGGTCTGTGCGAAATTCCCCCTAAGCTGAGCTGACAATGAGAGGGGTAAGCAGTGGGCCTACCATCCGGGGCAGAGCCACTCCATCCTCCCCTGCCTCTGTGACTGTCATCTGGGAAGTGGCCAGGGACACCTGTACCTCCCAAATCAGGATAAGGACAGCACTTCCTGGGAGTGCCTCCATGGGGCTCAGACCGTCCTCCCAGAAAGGGCAGGGGGCTCTGTGGAAAAGGAGACCGACGCAATGAAAGGATTTAGTTGGATGATGGCAGAGTGAGAAGCCCAGTGGGATGCTGGAAGCAGGAGAGGAGCGAGATGGGAAAACAGGAACAAGACCAAGAGTTAGAGCCTGTGCTGACCAAGTCTCTGAGCCCAGGGTGGCAGGATGACCCTGAGCTGCTAGGCCTTCGTGACTCAGAATGACAATGAAATTCACAAACATACTCTGTTCATTGGCTCAGTGTTAGCAATTTTAAATCACAAATATTGAAATGTGATTTTAATGTCTTATATGTAAATTCCATGTTCAGAACAATCCCCTTGTTTCTTCCTGAATTGAAATATCTTTTTTTTTGGATGAGGTTTTAAAAGACCCAAGTCTATGAAATCCTCTTGGGAAAGGTGTTATTTGCGTTCTCTGCTAACTGTGTTCCCGTGTGAATAGGCTGGGATCGTCTCCTTGGGGATGTCATGGAGCCAGAGAAGGACAGTGAGAACAAAGCTCAGAGAGGTCAGGTACCTGAGTCAGGGCTAGAAACAGCGGAAACTTCCAGTGGACTGTGGAGCCTGGGGGTGGTCTAGGAAGAGACAGAGCTTACTCATGTCCTTGATTTGTCTTGCGGTTGGTGTTGGTGTGGTCTGTCCTGCCCTGAGCTTCTCTCCCAGGACGCCATAAATTCACAACTTCCAAAGCATTTGGATGCAGCTGGTGGATCAGACTGAGGATAGAGGCCAAGTCAGATCTGGTAAGATGGCAGTAGAACAGAAACCAGTGCACACAGGAAACTGCTAAGGCTTGGATCACTATTAGATATGCTATTACTTCCCCAATTATTTCTCAAGAAATGTTGGGTTTTTCGTTAAATTACCTTTAAATTACCTGAAATCTATGTCACGTTGAAAACGAATCTTAGGAGCAAGCTTATCAACAACACCCGCATTTTTAAAGACCTCATTAAAACAACTCTCTATTAAAGTCCATAGTTCAGAAATAAATTTAGGAACTAAATTAACAGAAAGAGAAGAGTGAGGGGGAGGGGTAATTACCATGACATGTCGCGGAGAGCTATTTAATTAACCACAATAATAAGAATGATGTGCTGTTCTACATTTGCAATTTCTTAGCTATTTAGTTTGCTGTAAAACATTAAAAAGGAAATAAAAGAGAAAGAAAAAGAATAATTGAGTGTAAAGTATGATGATAAAGGTATTGATGTCTCATTCCCATTACCCAACTGACTGCCATTGGAACCCATTGTTCCACTGGGTATTAATGGACCCTTCATGGTCCCTGCTGCAGCCCAGAAGTTGAGAGAGATACACCCGGGTGTGTGTGGGAGTAAGACCGGCTGCAATTTCGGGAGTTTCTTGCCCTCCACTGTGCTCTCTGGGAGAACTTAAAAGCGACATATTTTCTTGGAAATGGTTTCAATTTTATTTCTGCCTTTTAGACTCAGCTGGGCTGGGCCTTACATAACCACAGTCACCTGGGTGGCCTCTATTCCACTCTGCCTATGAGCTGCAGGGGAATAATCGTTTGAGCACTTTAAGTCACAAAGAGATGAATATAGACAGTTTGAGTATTTACATTGAGTATTAGATATAAGATATTGGCCAAAAGTGTGCTTATGCTCTCAATGCATAAAAATATATTTACATAAGCATGAAATCGCTTATTAAAAATGGTTTCCATCTTAACACTTCATTTGTAATTGAACCACTTTAAGGGCATCTTCCCATAAAAACAATGTTATGAAAGGTGAAGAAGCCCAAAATGCAACTGCAATAACGGAGGAAAATGGTAGAAATGTGGATGTGAGCCCCACTCACTTTTTTTAAAAATCCTCTGAACTTCGAGATTGATACACTTTTTTCTTCTACAGTAGCCTAAAAATTGATTGCTTTAGTGGCAGAAAGGTGGCAGATAGGTTTTTTGGGTTTGAGGGTTCCCCAAATTTCTGAACCTTGTAAACCCTTTAGAGATTGGAGGCACTAGTTCTTTATTGTGTATAAATGCACATATTCTATATAATTTTATTTTAAAAACTTGGAGCTCTATTTCTTATTTACTGGCCATATAACTGTCATTACTAAGCGTTATTTGTCAAGACTTTCTGTTCCAAGCATTGTTTTCACTACTCATTTAAAAAAAAAAAAAAAAAAAAAAAGATGTCTCCTTTGATACTGACAATGGACAGGGTGCTGTCCATCATTTGTGCTGCTCTGGTCCAGCAAAAGCCTCGTTTCCACACATTACCTGAAAGTTCTGTCACTGAGGATGCTTTCTCTTAGCCCTGGTTCTGCCCTTGTCTGAGCTGCTTCTGTGGCCTTGAAAATTCCAGGAAGCCTCCTTCCAGCCAAACTTGATTTCTCTCGTCCTTTAGCCCCAGCCTGGGACATCCTACAGACCCTGGCTGCACACCTGGTCCCCCCTCTGCTAGGCGCAGTAATGCTAATGTCTAATAAGCCTTCTTATGTCTAAAACATAATTTTTAATATACGGGGAGTGCTACAGACACATTGATGTACTTGCTGCACAACATCTATTTTTAAACTTTGATTTTTATTTTGATCAAAATAACAGCTTATTAAAAGTGCATAATTATCATCACAAAGGAAAATAGCATTGAGTCCCCTCTGCCATCCTGCAAACTTCAACCCTTCCAGTGTAGTTACAGAAAATTGTCCTCAAACTTTTGGTTGCTACATTCCCAGTGCGAGCAAAGGGTCGGGAACTCCTCAGCCCTGCTGTGTCCTAGAGCCCTCTGCACCTGGTCCATGGGCTCTAACACTTGGTTCAACTCTCATCTGTCAGTACCCGAAGGATTCCCTGCTCGGGTGGGCTGGACTGGTTCCTGGTTCCACGGCCTTCCTTTCCCAGATTACTTACTCTCCTGTTTTGAGGGAACACACATTCAACCATCTTCCTGAGAAAGGGTAAATTTCACGAGGCCCTTCGTGCTTGAATATGTCTTTATTTTACTCTCATACTTGATGGTTCAGAAGGGTATACAGTTTCAACGTGAAAATTTCCCCTCACGTTTCAAGGGCTTCTGCCTTGCCCTGACTGCCAGCCCCTGGGGTTGATGCTGGGAAGTGGCTCAGGCCACTGTCCTGGTGCTATTCTCCTCTCTCCCAGACGATTTTACAGTTTCCTTTATTCCCTTCTGCCTCCTCTTATTAAACATCATCTGGAATTTTAGTTGCAGGATGGTGGTTGTTTTTTTTTTTTTTAACATTACTTTCTCAAGAATAGTTTCTTACGCATTGCCTTCATGTTTTTCATCTGTGCACACGGTGGTGAAGTGCATTTCCTTAGGTGTTCTGAGCTCATTTGTTAATCTTTCTGTGCCCCACATCTGCATTTTGGCTTTTATTTCTGTTTTTATTTTTGCTGAAACGTATTCACTAAGAATGTCTTCAAATAGATTGAATTATTAGTAAATTTTCAAAAATATGAATCTGAAAATACAGCGTCTTTATTTTGCTTTTTACATGCTTCAAATTTTAGCTAAACATCAAATTTTAGATTTCAAATGCCACTTCTGGTCGAGGTTGAAGTCCTTGTCTGACTCTCACAATCGGTGCCGTCAGTAACCAACTTCACCGCAGTCCAGTCACCGCTCCTTCCCGAGCAAACAGGTTTCTTCCATAGTCTGGTTTTGCTGGAACTGTGGGTACCCAAAATCTCTGCAAGCCGTTCAGGTGTGGATGCACCCAGCGTCCTGGGGTCCTCCCAGCGAAGTTTGAGTCCCCAGGTGCACAGCAAACTCCCGCTGTTTCTCGGTCACAGCCTGCCCGGTGCAGCTGCTGGGAGTGTGGAGGGATCTGTGAGCGCGGGTGGATCCGTGAGCGCGGGCGGATCTGTGAGTGGGGGGGATCTGTGAGCCTGGATGGATCTGTGAGCGCCAGTGGATCTGTGAGCGGGTGGATCTGTGAGTGGGGAGGGATCTGTGTCTGTGAGCACTGGTGGATCCGTGAGTGTGGGTGGATCTGTGAGTTGGGAGGGATCCGTGAGCGCGGGTGGATCTGTGAGTGTGGAGGGATCTGTGAGCACCGGCGGATCTGTGAGCGCAGGTGGATCTGTGTCTGTGAGCACTGGTGGATCCGTGAGTGTGGGTGGACCTGTGAGCGCCAGTGGATCTGTGAGCGGGTGGATCTGTGAGTGGGGAGGGATCTGTGAGCATGGGTGGATCCGTGAGTGCCAGTGGATCTGAGTGCAGGTGGATCTGTGAGTGGGTAGATCTGTGAGCGGGTGGATCTGTGAGCACCGGCGGAGCTGTGAGTGGGGAGGAATCTGTGAGCACCGGCGGATCTGTGAGTGGGGCGGGATCTGTGAGCGTGGGTGGATCTGTGAGCACCGGTGGATCTGAGTGCGGGTAGATCTGTGAGCCGGTGGATCTGTGAGCACCGGCGGATCTGTGAGTGGGGGAGGATCTGTGAGCGTGGGTGGATCCGTGAGTGCCAGTGGATCTGAGTGCGGGTGGATCTGTGAGTGGGGAGGGATCTGTGAGCACCAGCGGATCTGTGAGCACCGGTGGATCCATGAGCGCGGGTGGATCTGTGAGCGCCAGTGGATCTGTGAGCGTGGGTGGATCCGTGAGTGGGGAGGGATCTGTAAGCGCAGGTGGATCTGTGAGTGGGGAGGGATCTTGTGAGCGCGGGGGGATCTGTGAGCGGGTGGATCTGTGAGCGAGGGTGGATCTGTGAGTGGGGAAGGATCTGTGAGCGCAGGTGGATCTGTGAGCGCCAGTGGATCTGTGAGCGCGGGTGGATCCGTGAGTGGGGAGGGATCTGTGAGCGCGGGTGGATCCGTGAGTGGGGAGGGATCTGTGAGCGCGGGTGGATCCGTGAGTGGGGAGGGATCTGTGAGCGTGGGTGGATCCGTGAGTGGGGAGGGCTCTGTGAGCGCGGGTGGATCCGTGAGTGGGGAGGGATCTGTGAGCGCGGGTGGATCCGTGAGTGGGGAGGGATCTGTGAGCGCAGGTGGATCCGTGAGTGGGGAAGGATCTGTGAGCGAGGGTGGTTCTGTAAGCGCAGGTGGATCTGTGAGCGGGTGGATCTGTGAGTGCACAGGGATCTGTGAGTGGGTAGGGATCCGTGAGTGTGGAAGGATCCTTGAGCTGGGGTGGATCTGTGAGCGGGAGGGATCTATGAGCCCAGGTGGACCCAGAGGGATCCGCGAGCACAGAGGGATCTGTTTGCACTGCTCTCTCGCCCTTTCTCTCCCCTGGTCTCGTCTCCTCCTCTGTCCGGGTCGCTATCTGAGCATCAGCTCAGCTGCAGCCACAGGTTTACTGCCCTATTCCTTTTTTCTCTTGTGTTAACCACATCAACTTTATTTTCTTAATTATTCTTACCTTCCTCATTTTCCAGAACATTTCAGTCATCGTTCTGAGCATCAGGTAACAGGGCAGGTTTGCATGTTTAAATTATTTGTTAGTATACTTAATAACTATGTTCTTTGTATTTTATTTATCATATTTTTAATTAAAAATAGTTTATATATTTATGGATACAATGTCACATTTTGCTACATATTTACATGGTAGAATTTAATCATTTCACCCGTCACTGTATGACCTACCAATTTTTGTGGTGAAAACATTTTAAAATCTACTTTGTAAGCAGCTTTGAAATGCACAATGCATTATCGTTTATTATAATCAGGGTTCTGTTTAATAGAGCACTAAAGCTTGTTGCCTGTCTGCCTGAACTGGGCCCTGGGGACCAGCCCCGTCGCTCCCCGCCCCCACCCCACCTGCTGTGCACCTGCAGGGTGGGCGGTGTTTGTCTTCAGAGCCTGGCGGGCTCCTCCGGGGGTAATGTCCTCAGACACGTGCGTGTTCCACAAGGCACCATACGTTAAATGTACCCTCATCTACAAAACAGTCTTCACAAGTTGTACAAAGAAGTGGTCAACACATACAGATTGTTTTGTAAACATTTCAGAATGAATATTTTGTAAATGAAGGTACGTTTAGCTACCATGCCCCCATCTTCCCTACACGTGGTGACTTTGGGGACAGCTGTGCACGTGCACACCATGTCCTTATCGGTTCATCCAATGTGGACAGGCCTGCAGTGACCGGGGTGCACAGACACGGCCCCACATGCTCAGTTCACCCCCTTCCTGGCAGTGGGAATGTGGTGTCATTTGGTAAATGTAGTTTTAGTCTTTTGAGGAAACTCCACAGTTTTCTGTAATGGCTGTTTTTATAAACCATTCTTCATCTGGCCTCTTCTACTGGAACCTTCTACTGAGGTTTTTGTTTGGGCATTCATATTTTTTAATTCATAGGATACATGGTAAATTATTTTCTGTATCATCTGCTCAATTTGTATGCATGAAATACCTTTCCCATCTCTCTGAATATATTGTCAATATTTTATTTCACTCTATTTCATTACTCACGGAAGCTTTTTCCTGGAAAAGACTTTTTTGTATTAAGTTTGGCATCTTCCTTCTTGTGATGGGTTGTTCGGCAGACAGCGCTGTTCTCTCCCTCATTGTGACAAGGGCTCTGCCCGAGTGGACTGAGCGGGTCTGAGCCCGCTGTGAGTCCCTGCAGCCTTCGGGGTTGGGGGAGGGGGGAGTGGTGGGGGGCAGGGAGACCTGGGAGCTGGTGTTCACAGGGTAATTGGCGGGACAGGGCAGGATGGGGTGGGAAAGCGCTTTGTTAGTGTCCTCCTGGGTGCGGGGCCGCCATGTCCATAGTGGCCAGCTTTGCTTGGGGACAGAATTCAGACTTTAAGAAACTCTATCAGCAGCATTTTCCTAACTGAAAATGCCAGACCCAGCTGGCCAGCAAGCAGGACGTGGGCTGTGCTCTGCCACCGTTAGTAAGCACATGCGGTTCAGACTCCTTGGCCACCTCCTCCTGGCCCTCGGTGCCTCAGAGACCGTGTCTGTTTGAGGTCTTCTGGGAAAAGTCACTTTTTGAAAGGTTCTCTCTTTCACCTGCATGGATTACTGATGCCCTGTTGGTTTTGTCCTCATGCTGGGGTCATTCACTGAGTGTCATGTAGGGGTATCTCCCGTTATCTGCTGCTACAAATCATCCTAAGCTTCAGTTTTATTTCTTTTGTCATTTTTATGGTATTTGATGATACAGGAAAAATGAACACATGCTTATCCAGCCATGTCTTACAAATCTTCTCTTTCAATTTTCTCCATATGCACCTGTTTAAGAACCAGTCTACTGCAAGGCTTGTTTCTTTAAGAGCACCTGGAAGGTGGGGTCATTCTGCTTCCAGCTCCTGCTCTGTGTGTGCAGAAGGACACTCTCAGGAGGCTGGGGGTGGGGTGGGGGTTAAATGGACCCTCAGCCTGGAGACCCCTGCCCAGCTCTTAGGATTCCAAGCTTGAGTGTTAGTTACTGAGATTTGCTGGGCCAACCAGTCCACCTTCATCCTTGAATGGGTTGCCAACACTTCAGATCTGTTATTCCAGCCCTATCTTCTCTCAAATATTTCAAAAGTTTCTAGTCTACTGAGAGCTTGCTTATCATTTTTCTAGCAATACCGTATATGGATATATTCTCCTAAAACTTTTTTATAACATTCTCACATTAGCTGACATTCCACAGGTATCAGCTACAATCTCAGAGTCACAGCTAGCAGTGACATGAATGCGTGTGCTTATCAAGGCTTCTAAAGTGCTTTACATATCAGCTGGTTCAGTTGTCCCCTCCTATTTGATCTTGTGAGGCCTTACTCTCTTCCTTTTGTAGATAGCAAAAGCGAGGCATAGAGTCCAGGAAACTTGACAGCTCAGGTGTATCTCCAGTGATGAAGATGTGCTTCTGAGGCCACTCTATCACTGATTAACTTTGACTGTTACAAGGTTGTTGCCTATTTTGAATGACAAAATAATGTAAACATTACATAACAAGAACATTTTGCACAAACATTTTAATTTTAAAACAAGTTAGGTTTATATATTACATTTTCAAATTATTGAGTAGGTAGATTAATGTATGTGAAGTTTATAAAGAAAATTGCCAGGAAATGCATCACATCGTGAAATGCTAAAATGAGCTTTTAAAAGAGGAGCACAATAGTTATTCACCACCTTTGAGGCCAGAAGAAAAACAAGTTCAAGGAGCATTTTACATAAATTTGTTGACAATCACTCAAAAATTAATTATTAAAGGGAATTCAAGGATGATCAAAAAGGCATTTTTAATCTTTTGCAGTTCCTGTAATGAAGGAAAAATATGCTTTTCTACAAATCAAATCAGCAATAAATATTTATAGCTGCACCAGGCACTGTGTTGAGAAGGTTGAGGACAGAAAGCGTTGATGTGTTTTCTGGGCCAGTGTGTGTCACAGAATGTGAAACTAACTTTCTTCTCCACACTCTGGGTGTGAGTGAAGCCAGGACAGGTGGGGAGACAAGGAGAGTAGTGCTGTTTACCAATAGGTGGGCCTTCCAGAGGTCACTGTGAGAGGTCAGTGAGCAGGGGGCTCAGAAAGGGAGCCCCAGACCAATGGGTGTGGGAGGAGGAGGGAGGCGCTGAGCTTAGGAAACTACAACAGGCCTCAGCTGAGCCCCAGGGGCTCTGTCTGACACCAGGTGGTCAGTTAGCTCAGGTCTTCCAGCCCTGAAAGGACTATCTGGTATCATAGTCCAGAATACAGCAGGCAGGTGGCTACTCAAAGGAAATGTGTTTTCAATGGGAGTTTATTTCTCACAGTTCCGAGGCTAAGGGGCCCTCTTCTGGTGTGCAGATGGCTGCCTACTGTGTCTTCATATGAGGCAGGGGTGGGGCAGAGAGAAGATGTGTGCTCTGGGGTCTCTCATGAGGGCACTAATCCCATTCACATGGGTCCCACCCTCATTACCTCATCATCCCACTTGACACACATGAATTTTGAGGGGACACAGACATTCAGTTCATGACACCTAGGCATTGCAGCAACATGCACAATGAAATTACAGCCCCTGGGAGCAGGGCTCTGATGTCATTAGGAAAATCTGCTCTGGAAAACGAAGAGAAACATCTGTGCCAGGAAAAACAATATTAACATACTAGAATATCGATTTTTATCACAGAAGCAGCAGCAGGTATAGCAACTGAGTCAAAAATTCCAGCCTTACTAGTCACTAGCTGACTGGGCAACTTAATCTCTCTGAGACTTGATTTCCTCAACTGTAAAATGTGGATCCTGGTGAGGATTAATAGAGTGAATATTTGTGAAGCATTTAAAACAGGGCTGGTTGCAAGGTGCATGGTATTTGCAAATATTTTTATCTGCTATTGCCATGCTCTTCCTGTCTCTCACCACTCCCCCATCTGTCCTCCCCAAGACCTCCTTTCGGTAAAGATCTAATATCTGTTCCCACTACTCCCACTGGCATCCAGATTTATCTCATAGGTTTCTTGCTTCCTACTGCAAATTGATTTCTCCTTCTGAAGGACTCAGTGACACCATTCTGGGCTTTCATCCTCCATTTTAGAACAAACCTGAAAGTCCCTAGTCTCGTCTCTTAGTAAGCCACACCCCTCCCCATCTCTCGGAATGCATCTGTACCCCCCCAACCATTAAAACTGGCGGGACCCAATCAACTTTAAACTCCAGTATAGGCACAAGGTATAACCAATGGAGGGACTACACTTTGTTCCCCCACCCCCCACCCCATATCCGCCCCATAAAAACCCCCACACGCAGCGAGCATGGGGCTCTTGGTCCCAGCTGCATCTGGGAATGCTGGCAGCCCAGGCTCGAGCTTGAATAAAACACCCTTGTGTGATTGCATCGGTGTCTGACTTTCTCGTATGGTCATTGGGGACCCGGATTCTTGGGTGTAACACTTCCTTCAGAGAGTATGGAAACATGTACTTGTCTTTTCCAGTTGCTTTGGAAAGTTAGGAGTGGTATACACTTCCATAGCAACCTGGCCAACACACCTGTCCTCTTCCCAGTAACAGAACATGGCCATTTGTCACAAGCTGATGGAGACCTCTTGGTCCTCATCCCCACCAGGGCACAACTCATGGCTGGTCTGAGTCAGGGCCTCTCAGCCTCACACCAGTGGTGTTGGGGATGGACAGTTCTCTGAGGTGGAGGCTGCTCCATGTAGCGTGGGACGTTCAGCAGCATCCCTGGCCTCTATCTGCTGGGTACCAGCAGCACCAATCCCAAATGTCTCCAGACGTGGCCATACCACCTACAGTTTTGAATTGCTCATCCAAGGCAGTCTAGGGTCCTCCCATGTGCTCAATCTTGGGCTCATGTTCCCACTTGGAGCTGGGAGGGCCAATGAAAGGTATTTGTCCTGGAAAAAACGAATGGCCTGTTCAGAACACCTGGTCTGGCTCCTCCTGCCTTAGGACACATTTGTAGAACTTAATTCCTTGAGCTGTGCCAGTCTCTGGCAGCCCCAAGAGGAGGTTGTGGCACTCAGAGAGCTACCGACTGGGCATTGCCACCACTTCCTTCTGGTCTGTCAGACCACTAAATACCGTCATGGCGGAACTGTGCCATGGCGGAACTGTGCCTTGGCAGCAGCCAGAAATACCCTCACCTGGGGGGAAGGGTTTCCTTTGCCTGCCTTCCTCTTAGAAGGTTTAGAAGCACCAGGCGTCATGCAAGTCCCTCAGAGAGGAAGCGAGGTTCTTGTTTGCTCTATCTCGTGTGATTTTAGAGGTGACAGTTTCATTCTCTGGCAGACTTTAGCTTCTAAGGGTAAAGAGTTCTGCTGTTTAGAGCAGCTCTGGTTGTCTATGAAGTAGTGAGACTCAGCTAGACGTGGTCACCATCTCCTCCACTGAGTTGTGTATCTGTCCTGATCACCCGGATTGTACATAAATCACACCACAGCCGAGTTTGAGTTGTTATATCTGTCTGGTCAGTAGACGCTCCAGTGCTGCAGAATGTGATGCCCTTCCCGGCCACTGCTCATCCCCACTCTCACAGTGATTCTTGGGAGGTGCCCTCCACCTGCCTCCCCATCCCCAAGGTCACCAGCCATCTGGGCTCTAGGCACGCAGCTGCAGCCACTGCTCAGGTTTGACTGAGGGATCCCTGTGGACTCCTTTACTTAGCTGAGTGGTCCAAATCACTTGCTTACGACCTCCATGTCACCCACAGCTGACAATTGCTACTTTTTGTGGGCTGAGGATAGGCCGGGTAAGAGTACAACTCTCATCACAAAGCCCGAGCCTCGTTCGAAGGTGGTGGGAATTCAGGCAGCGTATAGTTCCTTATTTATACTCGCCAGGGAACTATAATGGGAAGTGAACAAAATGGCAGGTGAGGAAGGGCTTACATGTTTGTGTTTCTTGTGGTAGACACTTGGAAGCCAAAGTAGGCCCTGACTGGGGGGTGGAGGGTGACTTGGGTCCTAGGGGACAGGTGGGGAGGAGCGTGAAGGAATTCTGGGCATAGGGGAGGGGCTGAGAGAAAGTAGTGGCACAAGTTGGCTGTGACTTTAATATTTTTATTTCAAGTTTTGTCTTCCACTACTAAAAGGCATGTTTTTACATGACTGGGCTAAACGTTCGCAGCAATACTTTGACTCAGCAGGTCTATTTAAGGGGTGCTCTTGCCCAGAATCACATAACACAACACAAAGAGCCTCCTCACACAACAAGGCAAGACGGAGAAAGTGGAAACAATGATTATATATCATCACAGGGACTGTCAGAGATGGGTTCACCTACAACATCAGACACTCCGGTGCCATTAAGAAGAATAAGTTAGATCTGTGTGTCCCAACCTGGGAGTGTGGCCAGGATGGAAGCAGAGTCAGGAAGGCCAGCCACAGAGTGCACTCGAGGTACAGTGTCCTGTAAAGTGCGTTGTGTGGGCAGAAGCTGCAGGAAGGAGGCACACTTGTCCACCAATTGGGCTGCCCCGCAGAAGAGAGCAAAGGCAGGGCCTCCTCTTCCTGCTCTGTTCTCTGATATGTGTGTGATTGTTCCCCACAAGCACGTGTTGCTTCTTAATATCAGTAAAAACCACAGTGGGTGTTATGGGAAGACTGTTATGACTCGTCCACAGGAACATGCACATGGATGTCCCAGCAGCATCACTCACAACAGCCACAAAGTGGAAACGACCCAGATGCCATCTCCTGACATCTGAGGAGTGGAGAAGCAAACTGTGGTGTGTCCATGCTGTGGGAGTTGTTTAGCCACAAACACGGTACATGAACTAGGAAAGCATTACTCTGAGTGGGAAAGTCAGATGCAAGAGTCACAGGTTGCGTTTGTTCTCATGACATTTCTAGAACAGAGACGTCCACAGAGGAAGAAGGTAGATGAGTGGTTGCTAGGTGGGGTGCCAGAGGTCCGGGGTGACCGGTCCGGCTGGGGTGAGGCGGATAGCAAGTCTGTGCTAGTGAGGTTGCGAAACCGTGTGAGTGCACCCACAACCACTGAACTGTACACATGGAAAGCATGGATTTCATGGCGTATAGATTACATATTAATAAAATTATATGAAGAGTTATACATTTCCATAGATCTAGGTAGAGGAACAGAAAGAAATAAAGACCTGGACTCTTTGTTTCTGGCTGGCTGGACTAGCCCTGTCACTGCGAGTGCCCTGCCTTGCACCCCAGGAGTGACCTCGGGCTCGGCAGAGTTCCCTCCTTGGCCTCCTGTGCACACAAAGTCCAGGCGAGGCTTCCAGGGGCTGTTGTGGACATCCTGGAAACGCTGGAGGTGGCCGACCAGTGTGCCCCACCTTCAGCAGGTTTAGCGCTAGGAGGTGTGTCCCCTGACATGGGCCATCTAGAGTTGGTAAGGAAGCCGGCATCAATGACAAGGACATTCTGCTTCCTCATTTCCTCCAATTGAATGGCCGGTAACTTGTCTGAACTTTAAATTATTTCTCCCCCTCCCTCACAAATAGTCTTGTTAAATGTTATTTATCCTAATACCTTTTATTTTAGTGCCTACCACATCTTGTAGGCAGAGGGATATTTTTGCTCTACAGAGCGGTTGTAAAGTTCATATGCAATTTAAAACAGTGTGCAGTTTAAAATTGCACATGAACTTTTTGGCCATTCTGTATATTTTACTAATCTTACATTGAAATATATCACTATTTAAGCAAATGAGAACATCTGACCAGTTTCTGCAATTTCTATTGTTAGTCATGTCTAAACATTTGCAGATTAAAAACACATTTTATGTAATTAATTTTTACTCTTATGTTATGATCAGAAAATATAGACATTAAAAACTATATCTGTTGGTAGATTTAATTACTTAGAAATTTCATTTAAGGCATAAAAGGCATATATGCAAATACTTCACACAAAGAGGGGTATTCGGTCATCCGTGGTAACAGGCATCGCTTTTGAGGCTATGTTATGGGTTGAGTTATGACCCCCAAAATGTCTATTGCAGTGCTAACACCCAGCACCCCTTGGAAATAGGATCACTGTAAATGTAACTAGTTAAGTTAAAATGAGGTCATCACCTTGGGCTAACCCTGAATGACTGGTGTCCTTGTGTAATGGGGAATGTGGACGTGGACAGGCACATGGGGAGAAGGCTGCATGAGCAGGAAAGTGGGGCCCCTTCCTGGTGATGCCAACACGAGTCCGGGAAGGCCGGAGATGGCCGGTGCTCTTGGGAAGACAGGGCAGACCCGGAAGCACAGCCTCCCTCATGGCCTGGGATGGGCCAGCCAGGCTGATACCTTGACCCTGGACTTCCAGCCTCCAGAAGTGTGAGAGGAATGTGTCACCTCCATCACCCAGCCGTGGTACTGTGTCACACGGCCCCAGGAGGCCAGGACAGCCAGTGTGCGACACACACACTGGCCAGCGCTTGTTGCTTCCAGCCTCGCACCCTGCACCCACCCTTGGCGCACTGTGTTCCAGGCGCAGCACATGACTCTGTGGACAGCTTGACCTTGGCGCAGGTGTCCTCTCCTGTCAGCCCGTCATCTCCTCTACCACCATTTCTGCTTTAGAACTTTTACTCATTCTTTGAGCTAAAATGCTCATGTCTATTGAAGTTGAAACAGGTGTTTCTTTTAGGCACTTTCCCAGAAATCCTCGAACTTTCCAACGTTGGAACAGCTTCTCCTTTCCCACCCGCTCTCTGGTTTTCGTGGCTGCAGCCTTCCATTCCCACACTTGGGTTTTCACCAGTTGTTCCCCGGTGCCATCTCTCCACCAGCTCCCGCAAACTTGGACGCAGGAACTGGCTTCACACATCATTGTGTCTCCACAGTGATGATTTTGGTGCTTTGCACTGGGTACAGGTCAGTGACCTGATGGGTCTGGATTTATGACTTCTCTGGACCTGAATTCGTGTGTGCTGTGCTTGTGGCACCTGCATGATGCTTCCTGTGGACATGGCCCTCCCTGCACCGAGCTGAGCTAATCCCAGGTGGACAACTGTGCTGTTCCCCAAGTGTAGGAGGAGCCTGGCCCTGCAGGTTTGCAAAGGCACAGCTGCATAAACCGTTGATATGGTGATGGCACCGTGGTGTTGTGACCCATACAGCCTTCTTCCTGCTGCACATGGAGACCGTGCAGTATCAGAACCAGAACACTGTCCCTCTAGGTCCAAATCACTGAAAAACCAAATATGACAGCAATATGGACACTGGCTAATAATCCAGAAATGGTGCTGAGGACCCTCTGGGGAGCTGGAGAAGGTGGCGAGGGTGGACCCTGTGGGGCGCTGGGAGGCCTGGGTGGTGGCCTGGGGCTGGACTTGCCACCTTATTCAGGCAGAACCCTTGATGGCTGCCAATTTCTCATCACCCTTTTCCTCGAAGTCTCCCTGGATGATCTCATCTACTCAAACATCCACTGACTGAGGTGTTTGAATGGTGTCTCACTGAAGTCCAAATGAAATGTTATTGCTATGAGAGGTGTCGGCATGAACATCCCGCAGACTTCTCAGGCAAAGTGGCAAGAAACCTGAACTTCTTTCCCCCCCAAACTTCTGGGCTTCCTAGATCTCTGTCATGGCTCAGGACTTCACTCTGTCTGGTCCTACAAGAAGTCTCAGTAAGGTCCGACTCCTCCTTCCTTTCCATCTGCCGCAGAAGCCTCTTACTCTGCCTGGGAAGGGTCTCTGGGGCCCTCCACCCACAGCCACCAAAGACATTTGGCAGCTTCCAACTCGCTTCTCTCCCTGGCTTACCCTTACCCCAATCAGCAAACCGTTTTCAGAACACAAACTTGAGTTTGTTATGCTTATGCTGAAAGCTTCTCGGAGATCCCAGATACCCATGGAATAAAGTAAAAACCCGCTGACTGACATGAGATCCTTCACAGCTGGCCCTCTGCCCCCTCCTGCCCTGGCGCCGGCATCCTGAACAGGGTTGACATTCGTGGATCCTTGCAGTCTTACTGCCTTTGGAAAGATCCTCCTCCCCAAACTTCCTGTGTCTTTAACGTGACAAACGCCACCCTTTTTCGAGACCACCGCCAGGCCTTACAGCCTGGCTCCCTCACTGTTTCTTTTCTGTCCTGAGATTCTATGGATAAGACCAATGTTGGCCCGACTGCCCAGGGATGGTACTCACCACATGTGGCTCCCTACGCAGCCTGCTCCCTAGACTTGACCTACTGGAGGGCAGGACTTCAGATGTTCCTTGTTTCTGTGCCATTAAAGGCTGACACAGGGCAGGTGCCCAGTACACGTTGGCTGAGATGCAATAAAAGCTTAGGCTACTGTCGCGGGAGGCTGCTGTTGTGTGCCAAGTACTGTGGGCCACTTTGCCTTGTGAGCTTTTCAGACTACTTTTTATGGTTTCATCTTTTCCTGTCACTTTGTTTTATGCCCTGAATTCAACAACCTGCCTTCCTCTTTTCTAACTTACCGGCATTCTGTTGTCATGTAGGACACAACAAAGTTTATGTTTCTCAGCAAAATCAAGTTATTTGGGAACTTAAGTAAAAGCCTCTGGAAGCGTCTCCTTGGGGCTCAGCCTGCGAGCCTCCAGAGGACATCTCAATCCTGTCATCGCCTGCCCATTGCTGTCTTTACTTACCTTGGAGTCCCCAGTGACTTTAGGTGGTTGAAGTTTCAGAATAAGGTCCTCTAAATAAGTGGGGTATTATTGTAGGGTATTTGTTTTTAAACCATTTAAATGTGCATTATAGCTACAGTTATAAGGAGTCCCTGGTGATTCCCTTGGGGACTATAAAAAGGGAAACACAAGGCAGAAGTAGGAATCTGATATTCTAAAGTAACCTGAAAGTAATTCAATCTGTGGAAATGATTACAAATAGAAATCACAGAGAGATAGCTTAGGAATATTTATCATTCAATTTTAAACAATATTAGGAAGGCCCAGTCTCTGAATTCATGACACCAGCAATCCTATGGACACCTCTCTTGCCACTGCTTTCCACCCCTGCTGGAGGGACTGTATGCTCCCAGGACATCTGCAGGGCCTTCCTGCACCCAGGCCCCGGGCCAGCAGAATATGGGTTGGGGTCTGCCAGGTTTGGCTGTCCCCAGGGGCTTCCCTGGTGGATGCCAGAGTGAGCATATGTCATGACACTGAGATGGGGGAGTGTTTGTTACTGCAGCAACACTGACTGATGCAAGCACTAATGAGAATTTATTTCCCTATGCCCTGAGCTTTGTTTAGCCTAGCTTCTGACTTGTACAGTGACCTGGTGTATAGTATTACAGGAGGAGTAAGAGCCATAAGTTTATTTTAAGGTTCTCAAATGAATAAAGTGTCATTATTATGATATGATACTTTCCTAAAGTATCATAAAGTCAGAATTAAATAGAATGCTGGAGGTGACTTAATCCTTCTTATGCTAAATTCTTTCTACAGAAATCCAACACATTATCCCTCAATCTGCTTAGCTGTTTTCAGAGACAGAGCAGGTCATGTGGCAAAGCAGACAGCTTCATCAGGGACAACCCTGACTTGTTGAAAGCTCCATTTTGAGGGAGACAGTTTGTCCTTAGTCATAAGAGCATAGACTTGGCGTCAGTCAGACTCAGCATGTTAGTTTTCTCTTGCAGTGTAACAAATTGCCACAATCTCAATGGTAAAGAGCAGCACACACTTAAGATGTCACTGTCTCTGTGGTCAGTGGACTGAGCCCAGGTGAGCTTCCCTCCCTGCCCGGGACCCTCATGTGAGCTCACGTGCATGCTGGCGGAATTCCCATGAACTCAAGGCAGCTGGCTTGTTGAAGGCCCCTTGGGGAATCCCTGATGTTTTCCCGTCTCCTCTCCCAGGAAAGGCCTGGTTCTCCCAGCTACCTTAGGCCCTCCCAGGGCAAACTCTCTGCAGAGACCGTGGCTACCTCTGCAGACCCCTTCCTCTGCAGCTGTACCCTATCCTGCACATCCCCTCCCCCACACTGGAGGAGACAGGAACACAGGTGCACACACCTGGGGCAGGAATGCATGGCCATCTCTGATGCCACCCAGTGCACCTAGCTCTAGAACCAGCCTCTGGGGCTGTGGTGTCCTCAGCCGGAACTGCATGCCTAAGATAGAGACAGAGAAGCCTGCGCCTTCCCCGCAGGGCTCTTCTGAGGGTCCCCACACAACAGAGTGTGTCTCCAACATGATGTTGCCTTAGAACCTGCCCCAGAATTCTGTGGGTGCCTTCTAGGAGAACCCACTGGAACTGCAGGAATAAGGCTGTCCCCGAGATAGACGTTCTGCTGTTTGATATCAACCACCAGGTTCTCTGGGGCATTTCTGTGACCACACCCCTTCCTTCTCCTTGGGGAACTGCCACCATGAATCCACTTAGTGCCCTGTATGCTGGACATACTACTGGGCTGCCCTGAGCTGGGGGTGAGCGGTCAGGCCACTCTCCAGGGCCGGGCCAGCTTGTGCCCAGCCAGATCTCCACGTGTCTTTCTAATGAACTGAGTGAGCCTGCTGGGGATCAGTTGGGTAGCTGCTAGACTCTTTCAGATGTGATTTCTTTGAATGCACAGAGAGCTCACAAAACTGTGTCTCAGATGACAAGTGTGATACTCCCTGACAAGGATGGGCATCTGTCACAGCCAGCAGAATACAGGAGTCCTTGTAGATGTGCATGAGGCTGACCAGGGGACACAGTGACCTCAGTGTCCCCTGAGAAACATGGGTGTTCTGTGCCTCAGTGACCTCACATTGACATGATCTTTCTGAGACCTCACAGAACATGGTTCTATTTAGTTCCAGGAGACCCCCAGGAAAAGGCAGCTGTTAACATCTTCATCTTTGAGAAAATGAAGTGGGTTCTTCACAGGATGAGATTGTATTGACTTTTCTGTTTGGGGGCTATTTGGTATGGGCTGGTGTGTTCTGGGCCTTGGGTAGGCAGCTTTTACAGGATTCTGGATGTTTCCTTTGCCTTGAGAAATAGTATTACCAGTCCCTGTACAAAGGCAGAAGCTCTGGTTGCTATGGCAATAGCCAATCTGAGGCAGCTGTGACCTAAATCATGACTGAGAAAAACAGTCCCTTGTCTGCACCGCCGCAGCCATCACTTCCTCGGGTTAGGCTAGGAGCGTCATCACCTAAAATGAACTCTTTTACCTCAGGAAAAGTGAAACAGCGGTTTTCTCCCTGCAGAAACTTTTAGGGAACTCAGGTCATGAGCCTGCTGCAGAGTCACAGAGGAGAGAGACAGCAGGGCTGTCAGCTTTGTGCACAGATAAGCCTGTGGTGGGAGACCTGGCTCAGACTCAGACCCAGACCCGGCTCTGATGCAGGGGCTGTTTCCACCTGTGCTGGGCCTCAGGGCAGGCTCTGCAGGGAGCTCTCATGGGCAGTTTTCTAGAACCTCTGTCTGCCTTCCCTCTGCAATGAGCCTGCTCCACACACAGCACACGGTGCAGTGCAACACCCACACACCACAATCCGTGCACACACTACACCTGCACACAGACTGTGCACACACACACCACACTCCGAACACACATCACACCTGTACACACACTGTGTACAAACACACCACACTCTGCACACACCACACCTGCACACACACTGTGCATGCACACACCATGCCTGCACACACATACCACACTCCACGCACACACCACACCTGACACACATATCTCACTCCATGCACACACACTGTGCACACACGCACCACACTCCATGCACACACCATGCCTGCACACACACTGCACACACACACACCACACCTGCACACACATATCACACTCCATGCACACACACACCACACCTGCACACACACTGTGCATGCACACATCACACTCTGAACACACATCACACCTGTACACACACTGTGTACAAACACACCACACTCTGCACACATCACACCTGCACACACACTGTGCATGCACACACCACACCTGCACACACACACCACACTCCATGCACACACCACACTCTGTGCACACACCATGCCTGCACACACACTGCACACACACACACCACACTCTGAGCGCACACCACACCTGTACACACACTGTGTGCACACACATCACAGCCTGCACACACACCACAACTGTACACACACTGTGCACACATATACCATACTCTCAACACACACCACACCTGCACACACACACCACACTCCAAGTGCACACCACACCTGTACACACACTGTGTACACACACACCACACCTGCACACACACTGTGTGCACACACCACACTCTGCACACACCACACTGCACACACTGTGCACACACACACCACACTCTGAGCACACACTACGCCTGCACACACACTGTACACACACACCACACTCTGTGCGCACACACACTACACTCCATGCACATGCTACATCTGCACACACGCTATGCACAGAAACACACCACACTCTGTGCACATACCATGCATGTCCACATGCTGTATACACACCCTATACATACAATATAACACACCATACACACCCATAATACACCATGCACATACCATGCCATGTATGCATGCCAGGCACATGCGATGCTCCTTATACACAGCAAGCACACAACCAACACACCATATACATACACATAGCACTGCACACACTGCAGATACACATGACACATGAGACATACCACATGCAACACACACCTCACACACCACACATACAGCATGGAAGCACCAGGCATGCCCCATACCACACCACACCGCACATGCCCACTAGACCACACAC
This sequence comes from Perodicticus potto, assembly GCA_963574655.1. Lineage (NCBI taxonomy): Eukaryota > Metazoa > Chordata > Mammalia > Primates > Lorisidae > Perodicticus > Perodicticus potto. Next base: position 79,163 of record CAUYRH010086983.1, on the reverse strand, counting down.
AGTGCACAGCACAGACACACATCACCCACAGTGCGGGGAGAGGCAGGTGCACGCGGCTCCCAGGGCTTCAGCAGCATGCTGCTACGCGGGTGTTTCTTCATCAGTTCTATCTAACAGTTTAATAGAAAGGTTAAAAGTGATTATAACTTTCAGCTTCTGTAGAAAATGCTGGGGAAAGTGCTGAGGGCAGAACACCCCCCACCCGGCATTCCTGTGTGTGTAAGTGTAAGTATGTGTGTATGTGAATGTGAGTTGTGTGTACGCGTGAGCGTAAGTATGTGAGTATGTGTGAGAGAGAGGGAGAGACTCACTCTGGCAGGTCGGAGCCTCACAGCCCCATCTTACTGGGCCGTGACACCTTCTTGGCCGTGAGCCTCCACTCCTAGAGCCGTGGCTCTGGAGGTGTGGGCGGCAGTCTGGGTGAGTGCTCCATGACCCTGCCCACCTCTCCTTCCCTCCCTCCTCACCCTGAATGTCCAGCCCGCAAATCTCAAGTGTCTGGGGACAGCTAAGGACACTCGGGAATCATCAGTGATGTCTGTGCTGCTGCCAGGGCTGCCGACTGGAGCTCCAGGCTGGGGGAGAAGGTGCTAAAATTGCTTCTGCACCCACCGCCATGTCTCCCACACCTGCCGAGCTCTAGCTTGGGACTGTTGGGGGAGGGTGTTGCTTATAGCCCTATGCTGGGTCCCTCACCGCACCCAGGACTCCTGTCCTCAGAAAGGATTCCTGGTGGGTTGGATTGGCAAGACAAGGCGTGGATTCCAGCTGCAGAATTGCCAAGTGGCGGCTAGGAAAACAGTGCCTTAATCCATATCACGGGGCACTTAGCACTGGCCGCCTTTCCCTGGCTGGCTCAGCTTGTGGGGCTGTGCTGCTCTACTATCTTTCATCCTCCTCACATGGCAGGCAAGGGCATTTGGTATTTGTCATAAAACAGGAGCTCCATCTCTAGTTATTATTTGTTAGTCCCGAAGCCAAATGCGTTCCCCTTTGGCCTGCTCTGTCCTGGAGCAAGCCCCTTCCCACCCAGACACCCCAGCTTGGGACACCACATTTTTTGGTTTCTGTAACAGAGGAGAAAGGCCCATCCGGGTGAAGGCACTTGCTGTGTTCTCCACAATTCGCATTTCCTCCCCTCCCGCCATGGCATACCTGCGGGCATCCTGCCCTGGCCCTGGGCAGTATGGGCTGTGCCCCCAGCCCGAGTACCCAGAGTCCACAATGGTTCCATACATCACTCCTGTCAGAGAGATACACATTTCCCCATGGACTCTTAAGCATCTATATTGGAATAAATGTCCAGTGCTGAAGGGTTTGGCACTGTTAAGAAGAAAGGTCGGAGGACATCTGTTCGGAGGAAGAGCAGGCTAGATTCAGGATGGGTCTTAGATATGTGGCCATCCAGGGGACACCGCTGCAAGGGGTAGCTGAGGCTCTGAAGGCTGCACCGCCTGCCTCTGTTCTCTGTCTTTGGACTGGACCAAATGGTCATCAGTTACTGTCATGCAGACACCCACCCCTAGGTGACTGAGTGCCTGGTCCATTCACCCATTAAGTTGTTGAGATCACAGTCTATGGAAGCACAAGCCGTTTGAATTACCTTCCTAAGCTGGCTATAGTAAATTTTTATTTCTGGCTTCTTTCCTCATGTTTTATTTTTGAACTTCCTGAAGCTATAAATACAAGTTAACACAACTACAGGTAACTTATGTACAAAAGTTGCTCAAATAGGTTCCTGAGGGGCTGGGTCTTGAGAATGAGGACCGTGCTGGCCAAGCTGTGTGTCTCTGACCACTGGGCCCCTGGCTCACATGCCTCCTGTGAGGAACTGCTGGTGGCCTCTGACCCACACATGACGTCTGATTTCCATGGGATTAGGACACCCTGGGAAAGGGCTCAGCCTCTGTCCACCACTGAGGTCCAAAGAAAAGAGACCACATCCCCCAAAGGAGGGAACTGAGAAGGGCAGACCTGGTCCAAGGCCGGGGTCCAGCTGTGACACTGTCCACTGCACTTCCAGGAGGACGTGTCCCACAAAACAGCTGAATAAATGCATGAGGTGTGTCCTCTCGTGGTATAGGAACCACATGAAGCATGGGGGGATGTCCAGGTCCCCCTTCCCTGGCCAGGCACTGGGCTCTGGCGTCCTGACCAGAGCTGGTCAGACCCTGTGACCCTGAGATGCAGGACGCCACATGGAGCCCATTCACCAGGTGTGGAGCTTGACCACTTGCTGTCCACACCCACGGGGGCTGATAACCCAGACGGTGTCTGCAGACTGGATGATTGCAGGATTGGAGGACAGTTGGGACAGAGCCTGGCACATGGCAGGACGGTGAAAATGAAAGTGCTGTGAGCTTTAGCAATAGCACGCATCACCACTCGCAGTACTGTCAGCTTTAGCAGTACAGTGGTTATTACTATAGCATTGAATTAACATCACCATTGCACCTGGTGTTAGATCAGAATTTCTAGAAGAGGCCTAGCATCAGCATCAGCATTACCACCAGCATGAGCCCTGGAGTGGGCAGAAACATTAGCACTGGTGATGAAGCCACTGTGAGCATTATAGAGAACGCTGCTACAGGGATCACTGTTAGCATGAGGAATGGAGACAGTGTTTCTATTCATATCAGCATAGGGGTCAGTGTCACTGTGGACACCAGTGTGTGTGAGTGTCGGAGTCAGCATCACTGTGGATGTCAGTGAGTCTGAGTGTCGGAGGCAGCGTCACTGTGGATGTCAGTGTGTGTGAACATTGGAGTCAGCGTCACTGTGGACGTCAGTGTGTCTGAGCATTGGAGTCAGCATCGCTGTGGACGTCAGTGTGTGTGAGTGTTGGAGTCAGCATCACTGTGGATGTGAGTGTGTGAGTGTTGGAGTCAGTGTCACTGTGGACATCAATATGTCTGAGCATTGGAGTCAGCATCACTGTGGATGTCAGGGTGTGTGAGTGTTGGAGTCAGCATCACTGTGGATGTGAGTGTGTGAGTTTTGGAGTCAGTGTCACTGTGAACGTCAGTGTGTCTGAGCGTTGGAGTCAGCATCACTGTGGATTTCAGTGTGTCTGAGTGTTGGAGTCAGTGTCACTATGTACCTCAGTGTGTCTGAACGATGGGAATGATGGAGTCAGTGTCACTGTGGTCATCAGTGTGTCTGAGTGTTGGAGTCTACGCCACGTCACTGTGGACATCAGTGTCTGACTGTTGGAGTCAGCATCACTGAGGACGTAAGTGTGTCTGAGCATTGGAGTCAGTTTCACTGTGGACGTCAGATTGTCTGAGTCAGCATCATTGTGGTCGTCAAAGTGAGTGTTGGAGTCAGTGTCACTGTGGATGTCAGTGTTTCTGAACGTTGGAGTCAGTGTCACTGTGGTCGTCAGTGTGTCTGAGTGTTGGAGTCAGTGTCACAGTGGATGTCAGTGTCTGAGTGTTGGAGTCAGCATCACTGTGGACGTCAGTGTGAGTGTTGGAGTCAGTGTCACTGTGGACGTCAGTGTGTCTGAGTGTTGGAGTCAGCGTCACTGTGGACGTCAGTGTGAGTGTTAGAGTCATCATCACTGTGGACGTCAGCGTGTCTGAGTATCAGAGTCAGCGTCACTGTGGATGTGAGTGTGTGGGTGTTGGAGTCACTGTCACTGTGGACGTCAGTGTGTCTGAGCGTTGGAGTCAGTGTCACTGTGGACGTCAGTGTGTCTGAGCATTGGACTCAGCATCACTGTAGATGTCAGTGTGTGTGAGTGTTGGAGTCAGCATCACTGTGGATGTGAGTGTGTGAGTGTTGGAGTCAGCATCACTGTGGTCATCAGTGTCTGAGTGTTGGAGTCAGTGTCACTATGGACGTCAGTGTCTGAGTGTTGGAGTCAGTGTCACTGTGGACGTCAGTGTGTCTGAGCATTGGAGTCAGCGTCACTGTGGTCGTCAAGTGTGTGTGAGTGTTGGAGTCAGCATCACTGTGGATGTCAGTGTCTGAGTGTTGGAGTCAGCGTCACTGTGGATGTCAGTGTGTCTGAGAGTTGGAGTCAGCATCACTGTGGACGTCAGTGTGTCTGAGTGTTGGGGTCAGCGTCACTGTGGACGTCAATGTGTCTGAGCATTGGAGTCAGCGTCACTGTGGTCATCAGTGTCTGAGTGTTGGAGTCAGCATCACTGTGGACGTCAGTGTCTGAGTGTTGGAGTCAGCGTCACTGTGGACGTCAGTGTGTCTGTGCATTGGAGTCAGCGTCAATGTGGTCATCAAGTGTGTGTGAGTGTTGGAGTCAGCATCACTGTGGATGTGAGTGTGGTAGCGTTGGAGTCTGTGTCACTGAGGACGTCAGTGCGTCTGAGGGTTGGAGTCTGTCACTGAGGACGTCAGTGAGTCTGAGCATTGATGTCTGCGTCACTGTGGTCATCAGTGTGTTAGAACGTTGGAGTCAGTCTCACTGTGGACGTCAGTGTGTGTGAGGGTTGGAGTCAGTGTCACTGTGGACGTGAGTATGTGTGAGCGTTGGAGTCAGTGTCACTGTTTTCGTCAGTGTGTCTGTGTTGGAGTCGGTGTCACTGTGGACGTCACTGTGTGTTAGAGTTGGAGTCAGTGTCACTGTGGTCGTCAGTGTGTCTGAGTGTTGGAGTCAGCGTCCCTGTGGACCCCTCAGTGTGTGTGAGCATTGGAGTCAGCATCACCAGCGTCAGTGGTGATGTCATCAGTGTCAGTGTGTGTGAGCACTGATGTTATAGTCACTTGGGCATTAGTGTGTGTCTACTCTGTTATATCTGCCACTGGTGACATTAGTGTTTGCATTTGTGTCAGTGGCACTGTGGACCTTAGTGTGGGCATTGTGTCACTCTGAGTAGGGCTGTTAGTATCTGCACGGTGCCACTGTCTCTTAGTACCAGTGTTGGTGTCAGTATCCCTACAGACTTTATTGTGAACATTTGTGTCACTCTAACTATGGATGGTAGTTTCGGTGTTGTTGTCACTCTCTCTGAGAGCATTGGTGTTGGTGTCACTGTCACTACAGAATTTAGTATTGCTTTGGTGTCAGTCTCTGTAGACATTTTTGTTGGAATTTTGTTGGTGCTCTATGGCCCTTTAGTGTCAGTGTTTGTGTCATTGTCACTACGGACATTAGTGTCAACATTGGTGTGGGTGTCACTCCTAGTGCTGGCATTACTTCTGGTGTCACTGCTCCTGTTAGTGCTGCATTACGTCCACATGAACTCTGGCACCAGCTATGCTTTAGTATCCATGTTCCAGCCCCGCCAATCAGGGAGAAAGACCCCATGTCAGAACTGGTGGAAACAGGTCCCGATTCACAAGGTGTCTGCTGAATTTAGGAGTCACCCAGAGGCTGCGCAGGAGGCTGGGCACCCGCACCCCAGCTCTGCAGCCCCTCACTGGACCCTCTGCCCACAGCCCCGGCCTGTCTCTTCCACTCTCTTCGCCTCCTGCTTGGAACATTGCCTAGCCGGCCTTCCTGCTCCCTGGGGACTGGAATTTATCATATCAGGGGTCTCCGGGGAGAGGACCCATGTCTCCTGTGTCCTGGGGTCCTGGTGGTGGTGGCTGTTCCCCCAGGGTGTGCCCCTCCCAGCTGTGCAGGCCGCATCGTCAGGCCTGGGCTCTCACGTGGAACTGTCCTGTGTGGCCCAAACCTCCCAAACCCCACCTGCCGGTGTGAGCCACACCCACTTTGGAGGCCTTGGGCAAACTCCTCCCTGCTCTGTCTCCGCTCGCTCCGCTCACTCTGCGGGGGGACGTTGCCCCCATGCGCTGCCCCTCGTTGCCATTCTGGTGCAGCCTGTAATCAAGGCGAATGCTGGCTCCCCTCATTACTGCCTCTTGAAGGGATTCTTCAGACTCAGCAGGAACAGCTCCTTGTCAGATGACAGCGCTTGCTGCGGTGCCTGAAGCCCAGGGCAGACAGGGTGCGCGTCGGCACCCAGTACAGATGTGAGGGGGCCCGGGCGCTCAGGCCCCACTCCCGCCTGGCCGAGTGTGCTCCTCCCTCACCTGAACCAGAGGGCCCCTGTCCCAGTTAGGACTGTTACAGAATATCAGGGCTTCAGGAGACACTGGCCTGCCCCCAGCCCTGCCCTCTAATGTGGACAATCACCTGAGAGCGACAGGGGCCAAGGAGAATGTCCTCAGGTGTCCAGTTTAAACACTGCACGTTCCCAAAAGGGACCTAGCTTGGTTCGGTGAAAAATCCACTTAGCACACTTAATTAAAGAATTAGAGACACAGTGAGCACTAAGTGTGTGTGTTTTGGTGTGTCTCCAGCCAGGAAGAAGTCAGCATTGTAAGGCACGACCAGAAGTCCAGGCAGGACATGGACGTACGTGCGGTAAGGTCTTCAGCAACTGTGAGCCAGGGCAGCAAGTTCAGTTCTGATAGTACTACCAGCCAGAATGAGATAGGAGTGTGACGTTCTCCAGAGTTCGTCTTCACTGCAAGCTCAAGTCACCCCAGCTGTGAAGGGAAGGAAAGGTACAGGAGGGGCTCGCAGTGCTCAAAAGGCACTCAGGGGGCGATGTGGCCACAGCAGATGGTGACTATCATACCGTCAGCCCAGCAGGCTGTGACGACCCTGACAGCACCCACCAGGGAACCCGAGATTCAACACCAAAGGAACTCTCCAATAAGAAAAAGAAATAAACGGCCTTTTGCTGTTTTGGCAAAAACAGAGAAAAGCAGAAAACCTGGAAGCAGACGCCCAACCGCAGGTGGTGGGTGGTAGAGCTGGGCAGCACCAGGCCAGCTGATGTTGTGCGCAGAGTGCTGGGACTGTCCAGGCTGTGGCTGGCTGCTGCTCTGGGTCCTTTCTCCAGGCCTCTCTGGCCCTATGACATGACCTGCTTTCCTGGATCATATACGAGACAATCCGCTGAGATAATCTCCAGTTTTGTACTTTCTATGAATGTTTATGGTACATTGAAAAGGCCTAATTTACTCATGTTTTACTAGTTTTCACAATACCTTAAAACAATCGAGGAAGTGCCTCTGGATGTTATATTTTGGGCGTGATAACCTAATTCATCTGCCTCGTCTGAGACTACAAAGCAAAAGGTTGCAAGAGGGCTGCTGAGGGGCACTGGCCGGGTGGCCACAGTGACCATCCTTTCCCTAGACCCAGACATTGATTTTGTTTGAGAGGCAGACATCTGGAAAGTAAAGGGAGAGAAACTTGCTAAGGGGCAGGACAAGGAAGGTTCCCACAGTCTCTCAAAAATGAAATGCATTTGGCCTGAGAGGCAGACATTGGAATAGCAAAGGGACAGAGGTTATAAAAAACATAACCTGTCCCACCCCCGGGATAGAATTCTGCTCAAGGCACGGCCCTCACTCAGAGATCTGTCCTAAATTCACAGAAAATATAGGCCAGAAAAAGGTAGAATTGAAGCTGAGCTGTTTGTTGTTCTTCCAAAGTGGGTTCGAGCAGCTGAAATCTACTCTTGATTATATACCGGCAGCTGCCATTTAGCAGGGTGGCTGAGCTGGGGGAACAGAGGAAAACTCGCTAAGGCACAGTCCTGGGCTGCTTACTGCCTGGGAGACAGAGGTCTGATTAGATTGTACCAGCTCAGAACCCCAGCACAATCAGAATTCAAAACTTCCTGCTAACCCAGAGATACTGAAGGATCCATTTCTTAAAAAAAAAAAAAATCATGTTTTGAGGGGTTTTTTTGAGTAACATATTGCTCATGGAAAAAAATTCAAAAATTATGAAAGATATAGAGAAAAAAAGAATTTTTCTTCCCACTCGTGTCCTGGTGCCATCTGGTTGGCTGCGTGGCGTTGTGTTGCTGGGCGGGAGGGAGAAGACACAGGCGTGGGCACAGGTGTGAACAGGCTCTTCTTTTCTCCTGCGTACCTACAGCTCTACCTGTCTACCTGCAGACTGTCTTAGATGGCAGCATTTACAATTAACAATCACACTGGATTTTACTTCCCATCTACAACCGTCTCACTCCTCTCCCCGGCCTGGCAGCTCACGGCATAGCTCTGACACAGGTGTGTAACCTGCTTCCTAGCCCCTTCTCAGCCTTCTGCCCGGAAAGAACCTGCCACATTCAGGGTATGTGTGTGTGGGCTGTTCTCGGGGGTCGATTGGACTCCTCAAGCTGGAATTTCCAGGTCAAGTGTGTGAGAGATTTCAGTGTTCGTAGATAACTGGTAGACATTCTCCTCTAGAAGCTGATTCCATCCACGCTGCCCTGTGCCCTGCAGCCTGCACCCAACTCACGCCAACGTAACTGTCATCAGGGGCACTGAGCTTTGCCCAGCTAACAGCTTGTGAAAATTGTTTCATTATATTTTAAAGTTATACTTCCCTCACTCTGAGTTATAGTTTCTTTTTGTATGTATCAGAGCTATTTGGATGTCCTTTCCTACGAACTACATATTGACAAAATTGGCCATTTTTTCTGTTTTTTTCTTATTGATTTATAAAAAACTATAAGTAAAAAACAATCTCTTTTCTGTGGTATGTTCTATAAATATTTTCTGTTTTCCTAATTCATATTATCTTTTGCCTGTATTTTTGTTATAAAGATAATTTTTTGTATTTGTTGAATATGACATTAATTTTTCTGGCTTCCAAATTTCATATCATACTTAGGCCTTTTATACTCTGAGACTTAAGATTTTTTTTATTAAAGCATAGCTGTGTACAATAATGCAATCATGGGGTACAATATGCTAGTTTTATATACAATTTGAAATACTTACAACAAATTGGTTAACATTGCCTTCGCTGCACTTTCTTAATTATTATGTTAAGGTGTTTATTATGCAGCCTTAGAAAAGGAGATTTAAGATTTAATAAAAAATAATACTCTTTTTTCTTTTTCCTCTTCCTTTCTTTCCTGTTTTTTTTTTTTTTAGACAGGGCCTCACTCTGCCATCCTGGCTGACGTGCAGTTTTATCATCACAGCTCACCACAATCTCAAACTCCTGAGCTCAAGCGATCCTCCTGCCTCAGCCTCCAGTGTGCTAGACCCTATGTCTTTTTAATGATGTTCTTTTATGTTTGACATTTTATCATTCTAGAAATTTTATCATTTATATTTGTTGAAGAAGAAAGCAGTGCTATTTATTACCTTTTTCCCTGATGGCAACCTAATTGTTCCAACAGTATTTATGATATTATCCATCTTTTTTTCTACTGATTTGAAATCCCACCTTTACTCTACAGGAAATTCCATGTGTAGTTCGTCCTGTTAATGCGTTCTGTATGCTGTTCCATTGATCTGTTTATCTATGCATGTCCCGGTGTGGTGTGGTTTAATAATTACAGCTTGATTAGTTCCGGTTTATTCCTTTTCTGCAGAGCTGGGCCTGGTGATGAGTGGGGTTTTCTTTTCTTTTTCTTTATGTGAACTCAATCTGTGAATCTTCCTGTCTTCTTATTACCTGGCTGCCATGGAGTGACCCTGTGTCTTACCTGATCCTTTGCTGTGAATGTGCGAGTTTACTGCATGTGCACCCTTTAACAAACCGAGGGATATTTGGCTATAATGCTGATCCATGTTTTATGGTGCTATGGTCAGAATGTTTGTGTCTTCCCCAAATTCACACGTTGAAATTGAATCCAAGTAGTTGGTGTTATGAGGTGAGCCTTTGAGGGATGTGAGGGTGGAGCCCTCCTAATGGGATAAGTGCCCTCCTGAAGTCGGGCTTCCTGCTGCCCTTCCATGCCAGGACACGTGGAGGCCTGTCTGTGAGCAGCAGGTCCTCACCAGACACAGCTGCTGGCACCTGGATCTTGGACTTCCTAGGCGCCGGAACCCAGCAAAACATACTTCTGCTGGGCACGCGTAGCCCAGTCGGAGGCATTCTGTCATAGCAGCCTGAGACACAGGTTAGCCTTCGTGTGTAGATGGATTTGCTTTTCTCTTATTCTCACTTCTCTGCCAGTCGTGACGAACCAAGATGTTTGCCTCCACTGTCGCCGTCCCCAAGCCCCTCCAGCCTACCTGGGACCTCCTGTCCTTGTCCCTCCGCCAGCCCAGGGCTGCCTGTTGGGCCCCGGCCCGTCCGCTCCTGTGTTTCCCACTCTCCCGAAGTCCCACTCTCGGTCGGATCCCGTATCCTGATTCTCGACAGGTCTCTCTGCGCCTCTCCCGCGAGCAGGAGTCACTGCCGAGCACGTGGAGCCACGGGGGTCCCCGTGTGCAGCAGGCAGCGGGTGGGGCAGGTGCGGCCTCTTACTCCGAGACTCGGAGCCGCGGACTGTGCTGGCCTGTTCTTTCGGGGGGAAACTAAACCAGAAGGAAGACCAGCGTCCCCCGCGTCCCCGCGTCCCCCTCGTCGCAATGCAGGGTCCCTGCCGGTGCGCATGGCTCTCACCTCAAGCTGGCCTGTTGTTTTCCAGAGCTTCGGAGGGTAGTTGCAGAAACAAAATATGTTGATCATGGTTTTCAAAAGAGATAGAATGTTAAAGGAAAATAAAGGCAGCGGGCTCGGTGCCTGTGGCTCAACGGGCTGGGGCGCCAGCCACATACACCTGAGCTGGCGGGTTCGAATCCAGCCCGGACCCGCCAAACAACAATGACGGCTGCAACCAAAAAATGGCCGGGTGTTGTGGCGGGCGCCTGTAGTCCCAGCTGCTTGGGAGGCAGAGGCGGGAGACTCGCTTGAGCCCAGGAAATGGAGGTTGCTGTGAGCTGTGATGCCACAGCACTCTACCCAGGGTGACAGCTTGAGGCTCTGTCTCAAAAAAAAAAAAAAAAAAAGAAAAGAAAATAAAGGCAGCATACACTCGCAAAGCCAGGCGTGCTGTGCAGGTGAGTCCCGGGTGTCAGTCTCCTGGCGTGACTGCGCACACGCCTCTCGGGCTGTGGACAGCTGGGACTCCAGGCCCGAAAGCGAGTGAGCAAACGCGGGGCCTTCTCTGTTATTTTAGGTAATGTCTAAGGCGCATTCATACACAGCCTGAAGCTTCATGATACAGAGACAGAAAACAAGTGGACGTGACAAGCCGTGCCACCTTCTCCTGTCCCCCAGCTGAGCCACTAGAGCCCTGGCGATGGAACCAGATCAAAAAAGAGGGAGTCGCTTCCCAGGCGACGCCTTCCAAAGGTCCAGGCGGGGCCCGCGCTGGGTAACTTCGTGGACGGCGCTGAGTTCCGACGCCTCCCAGCGGCTCTCGCTGCTTCCCGTCCACCCTCCACCCCTGCAGGACTCACACCCTGACCTTTGCTTTGTGTCTCACTGACCAAGGGTGTTCTCATTTGCCACATGAATACCCAGGGCTGTTGGGATTTCTAGAGCGATTTAGGAAGTCTGAGCCGCTCTTTCCTTTGACTCTGATGGTAAAGCTAAGTAAGCATTAACCTCTTTGCAAGTACCAGGTGAAACAGGAGGAGTCCAAGACAGTGAAGGGCCGGTAAACTGAAAGTCATGGCATTGGTGACAAGGCTGTGGAACCTATTAAAAGTGTGAGTTAAAGAGAACATCTTGGTTTCAATATAGCATTTTCTTTGCCGACTATTGAAAAATAGACTTCATTGTTTATTTGAACTTGTAACTATTATGCCTACAAGTTCTTCCTTCTGAAATATAATTATGATGAAAAATGCAAAGATTCATTACAGTGACAAGTGTTACGTGGTAGTTGAGTGGACTGGTAGTCTATGACTGTGACAAAGAACACAGACTGAGTGACTCAAAGGGACATTTGGGAACTGGCTCTTTCTGTGGGCCAGGGATCAGGGAGGCTTCTGGCTCCCGCAGGGTGTTTCCTGGGGCTGCAGTCTCGTCTCCCAGCCCATGCACTGGGCTGTTGGCAGGATCCAGCTCCTCCCTGGGAGTCAGCCCGAGCTCACGGTTGGCCTCTTTCTGTGAGGGCTTCTCCACCATGGCAGTTACCTCAAGCATGAGGTTGAGAGAGAAAGAACGCCACCAAGTCATAAGTCAGAGTCTCTTGTGACCTAATAACAGACGTGGCATGCCATCGATTTTGCCTTATTTGTTAAGAACAAGTCATTAGGTGCAGCCGCAGCTGGGGAAAGGGGTTATCCAGGAGGTGTGAGGAGCAGGTGCCTGGGGTTTCCAAGTCTTTCTTTGCAAGTTGCCCATCTGCCTTTCCTGGACACTGCTGTGTCACCTGTGATGCAGCAGCCGCCATCCGGCCTTGGCAAGGCAGGGACTGCGTTGGCACCTCTCATGACCCTCAGCGGCTCTGCTGCCGGACTCCCATGGTCCAAGAGAGTGTTGGGAGCAGAAAGGAACTGGGAAAGGGAGAGTCTGCAGCCCTGGCCTCCGAGGAAGCCCAGGAGCATCTGGGTGTGTGCAGGGTTCTGCCTGCCTGAGACAAGGGCTATCAATCTTGGCACATGGCTGGGCATTTTGTGTACCCCAGTAATCCCTATAAAATCTTATTTCTTTAATTATCCAACCCACAGAAACTCTTAAAATGGATGATTAAGTGGGAGATAATTAATGACTCTCCATGCAAACCTGCTTGTTTGCCAGTGGAGATCATTGGCTGGAAAGAGCTTGCACTGGCTGTAGTCTGCCTTCTCATATTCCAGAGCTGGGAACCTCCTACTCCCGGGATACCCAGGTGTCTTCCGTCTGCATTGTGCCAGCGCCGGGTGCCACTGCTGGCTCCACAGGTTGGCTCCCCAGGGAGAGGCATCGGTGCCGCCTAAGGCTCCCAGCCGTGTCATCACTGCTCATTAGCTTGTGAGGAGCCCGGTGGGGCCATGTGTGCAGCGCCGCCACAGGGCACACCACAGGCATAGGCCAGCACTTGGGGTGTGTCAGCAGTGTCTGGTTTCCCCCAACCTGGAAAGCACCTGAAAGCAAATTTTTCACTAATAATAACTTTGCTTTAGACTTTGGGAATGAGTCTTCCCCTGTGAAAAGCTTAGCCTACTTCTCCTCCAATGGAAATAGCCCTCTGTGTGTGTGTGTGTGGGGGGGGGTCTGTGTGTAAAGAGGGGGAGAGAAACAGAGACACACAGAGACAGAGATAGAGAGAGACAGAGACAGGGATGGAGAAAGACAGAGAAAGAGACACTCAAACAGAGAGACAGAGACACAGGGGAGACAGGGCAGAGAAAGTGGGGTACACAACGGCAGTGATGTCAGCCTCTGCTGTTTTAGCTCAGCATTATCATGTGAGACTACCTGGTACTAACTCCAGCGTTCCTGTTACACACGCCTGGAGCTGGGCATGGCCCATTGTGAGGTTAGGTGGCTGGAGCTGACCCTGCCCCAGGCCCAGTTGCACTGGTCGCTGTCACAATGAGAACCAGATGCACCCAGGTGGGACGATAGTGTGTCAGCACATTGAGCTTCTGGATGTTCCCTCTATTTATTTGGTTATTGTCCTAAACGGGGGCTCATGGTAACTGGAAGTTGGTGTGCTGCATCACCAAACTGCACTTTGATAAACACCCCCCACCTTACAGACCCTGACCTCTGGCCTCCTAACAAGCTGCTCTTTATGGCTTTGTGGTTGGTCAGTGGATGACCACGGATCCACCAACTTACACTATGATCACATTTCAATGTAGCTTAAGTTTTTGCTCGGAACCTTAATTCCGGCTTAGAAACGTCATGTTATAATTGGCTCGCTTACCCCTCTGCGTGCACTTAAAACTGACGGCAGGGCGGAGCCTCTCTGCTGCTTCAGAGCCTGTGTCCTGGGGGCTCTCGTGTGACTGCTGCTTTTCCCAGGACCAGTGTCCGACTCTCACTGTTCTGCCCAAGCAGCCCCGCACGGCAGCCTCCCCTCCTGCCTCCTGGCCCCACATCCTGAGCATTTCACGACATCCCCTCGAGGCCAAAGGCCAAGGTGGCTCTGAGCCCCCTGCTTCTTCCTTTCTGTTCACACATCACAGCTTGTCCTGATACAAATCCAGGTGAGGCCTGAGCCACACGACTACTTTTAGGGTCTGCTAGGCAGCCCCTGGGTGGCACCATGGGTGGGTCCAGGGCAGAGGGAGGTGAGAACCCAGCCTGTCCTGCCCTGGTCACCCAAGTCCAGAGCACTACTGACATGCAGGGTGCTGAGCTTTGTGTCCAGAGACAAGAAGTCTCTGCCCGCCAGGGATCTCTCGTAATCAAGGAGTGATGTGTGACAGTAAAGGTAGTTACTGGGAACACCTTTGTGCCTGAGGAAGACCCTTCTGTGGGGTGCCCGGCCGGGTGCAGGAGTCTGCTCAGATCGCTGCACACAGCAGGTAGAAAGACAGCAAGTGGCAGTCTCCTCCCCGTCCTGGAGGCTCCAGGCCCCGATCAGGGTGCCGCAGTCGGCTCCTTCTGAAGCCAGCTTTCTGCTGAGCAGACAGCCATCTTCCCCTGCGTCCTCATGTGGTCCCTCCTGGGGGTCTGTGTCCTCACCTCTGCTTCTTACCAGGGCACTGGTCATCCTGGGTTAGGGCCCAGCCATATGACCTTGCTTCAACTTAACAAACTCCATGAAGACCTCCCGTCTCCAAGTACAGTCACATTCTGAGTCCTGGGCATCAGGGCTGCAGCTTATGAATTTGAGGGATGTGGGGAGACAATACTGCCCCAAATTTCTAAGATAAGCAGATGTTTGCCAGGAGTGTGGCGGAAGGAGGAGAGAAGAAGTGTCTGTGGAGCAATCGGGGGCAGGCGCAGGAGTGGCCATGGGGACCGCGCACACACCGGCAGCGTCGGGACAGCAGGCAGGGCGGCCCAACCCCATCTAGCCCTGCTGCTGTTGGTGTGGAAAGGAGGTTTTCTTTTGCAGCCGAGGCACCTTTCAGAGAAAAGCTGTAATAAATGGGTTCAACATGGTTTGATACCCATTTATAAGAAGATACTAAAACAAAAATTAAAGGTAAAACATTTATTATATCAACATATAATCTGTTTGTAATTTAGACTAATGACAGTCTTTAAACCTGTCATTTTTAGGCCAAAGTCAATACCAACATTAAAGAGGGAAAATGATCAATCCAGGTGTTTCCGTGTTTCCGTGAGCAGGGCAAGCTCAGCAGGGTGGGTGGGTCCTGGCACTTCAAAGCTGTTCAGAGTGGGCAGAAACCACGGGCTTATGCCCACTTCACAGACCGTCAATATAAAGGACGCTGTGAGTCAAATAATGCCTTGAGCTCAGCAACTTCAGCCCATGTTGGGGTTCCCTACACTTTATCCTTCTCTGAGCCCTAAAATGTCTTTTATTTTTGAAACATGGGTGTTAATATCCAATAGCTTCACAGGATTGTGCCTCTGGAAAGCATAGTGTCCATCTGTTTCCAGGGCCACAGACAAGCCTGCTGGCAGGTGGCAGGTGTCCATATGGGTGCGTCTGGGGCCCAGTCCTGCTGTCCAGAGCAGCAGCTTCCGTTGTCCTACAGACACAGGTGTGCTGCGGATCAGGGGCATGTGTGGGCTGCTTGTGTGCTGTGAATGTGCCTTACACGCTGAGCGGCCTTGGGCACACAGCGTGTGTCCTGTGTGTGTGCGTGTGTCTGTGAAGTCCAGGACACCTAGCTTCCTGTCTCCAGCACCTGACATCACTGGGATTAAAATGCCGGAGCCCTGACCTAAGGAGCTGCCCTGGGTGCGCAGCTCTCGTCGGGTTTCAGTCTTTGGGTGTTAACAGTAACTAATGGAAGACATCACCGAAATGAGAGTGGCTCAGTTTTGTCCCGTTCTTTGCAGCTAGCAGCCACAGCATAGAACAACTTTAATGCGTGACCCAAGAGAAGCAGCACAGGTCCCAGAACCGTCACCATCACTGTACAGTTCCCCGAGATCCGTGCTGGTGGAGGAGGCCGTGGGGTCTGAGCGCAGAGTGGGGGAAGGGCTGGGCTCGCCCGCCTCCTGTCTACGGCCAGGCCACAAAAATCAGGTGTAGCATGGGGAGGTCTATGAGAGTCCAGCAGAGACAAGAGGGTTTGGAAGGAGAAGCGAGCTCTGGGGACACTCAGGGAGTCAGTGTCCTGAACACCGTCCTGAGAGTTAATTCAGGGGCTTCCCAAGAGGTCTGACAATTCAGCTTAGAAACTGAACTTGCCACCATGCCCTCACACTGGCAGCACTGCCCACACTGCTCGTTGAGGCTCCTTAACCTTTGGATGTCAGAGTCTCACAGCTGCATCCAGGTCGACTGTGTGGCTGTGTCCTGCTGAGTGGTGTTCGTTACTGTGTGTTTTGCGTGCCATATAACAGCAGCTCTGATGGCCATTCCAGAAGAAAAGGTTCCAAAATTCGTTGAAGAGTGAACTAGGCATTGGGGCACAGCTTCCCAAGGGGGGGACTTCCAAGGCGACCGTAGTGACACTCAGCACAGAGGAGGAGTTTGTGGAGTTAGCCGTCAGTCCCGGTAGCCTGTTCTCCTAGAGACGTCCCACCCCTTTCACATCATGCCCTCCCTGGAGAAATCACATTGTCACGGTATCAATCCCACCTGAGACAGGGCTGTCCCCCAGCACCCCAGGGGGTCCCCTTTTTGAAGACGCATTGTGTGGCGCTCGGGCACACTGGACATGGCACACCGTGTGGAGCCTGAGCTACGCCGACACTTTTCTCAGGCATAGTACTCCTCAGTTCCTCTCCCCTGTCCATTAGTCCTCATATTACTCCACAGAAAGGCCAGGAGGGCGTGCCGGGAGCAGGTGAGGATGGCTCTATTCACCAAGAAGAGCACTGGGCCAGGCGGCGCCCACTGCTGTGGCCGTGGCACCTCACCCACCCAGCAGAGGAGGGGGGACAGAGAGGCCAGAGGCACGTCCCGAGAGCTCCGGGGTGCGTAAATGAGAATCAGATTGTTGCCACAGCGGTCAGTTTATGAGGAAACTGCTAGAAACAGCAGCAACGACACCATCACCTTCGGTTTAGCTTCTCTGGCGGAGATGACAGCCGTCTGAGGCCACGTGGCCAGTGCCACTGTCCGTGCCCAGACTTGTGGGCGCAGGTGGGTCTGGCTTCACCGGGAGGCAAGAGAGATCCTGGAATCCTCTGTGCCCCGTTGAAAGGAAGAGCAGAATGGAATAAACATGTGAAGGCTGAAGTGAAGGATCCTAAGGACACAGAGATAAAGGTCTGTGTGAGGTTGGACATGTGAACACAGGGGTCTCAGGAGAAGCAGGAGAGTCAGACGTCCCGGGTGCCCGGAGCTGTGTCCCCCTGGGGCACCACAGGGATCCTCTCAGGAGGGAGCTACAGTGGCCTGAGAGTCACTTCCTCCCACTCCCAGCAGACTGCGAGGCAAGGGGGACATACACAGATGAGCCGGGGAACACGGCAGCCCAGGGGCAGCTGTGGCTGTGCTGGGCTTCCGGCACTGGAGGATCCTGGGAGGAACCGGGAATACATCCAGGGGCTCAGAAGTTCTGGGTGGGCTCGTCAGCAATAGGGTCATCTCTAGGAGACATAAACACGTGATTCACGAGGACATGCCGTGCGCTAAGTGTTCAGAATGTAACACACCTGCTGGAAGGCACCCGCCAATCTCCAACTGAGCAGCCTGAGCTCGTGCAAGTTTCAGCTTTTCATCTCGAAACTGAGGATGAGGACACGAACCACTCAGAGCCTCAGAGAGGAAGTGATCAGGTGATGCAGGTAACACCTTAAGTGTAATGTAAGACCCAGAATTTGCTCAATATAAAGTTACTTAAACTTGAGGATAAAAGAAAAAAATATATAAATAAAATTATAAAATCAGGTACTATTACTAATTTGCCACGAGGCTTTGCCTATTGAACACTTAGCTTAAGTTGGACGATATGTGTCAAATATGCAAATGATACAAAATTACCGTGTTGCATATTTAATCCTGCTTCAACAAGATTGCAAGAGCTTTAAAGATTGCCAGGTCTTCCTGCACTAATTTCACTTTAAGCAATTCATACGAGGAGAGTAATCAGAAATGCATAATGCTGTGGAGATTAGAGACGGTCTAAATATCCAGCAACAAGAGTTTGGTTAAATAAACTGTGATACATCTCTAAAACAACATAATGTATACTCATGTGAACAGGAACATTTACGGACGTGGGGATTATTCAGAGTGTATCATCAAGCAAATACGTGGAGTAGTGCACCTGTCGTGTGCATCTGCCGGACACAGAGAGACACAATGAGAGGAAAGGGAAAGCGCTAGAAAAATACATCCCAGAACTGAGGCAGTTATTACTAAGTGGAATACCATGGACCAGTTTTATTTATTTGGTTAAACTTTTCTCCCTTTAAAAAATTTCTATTAGAAATAAAGAGAAACCATTAAAATATCTCAGCAGTCTATGATAATGACCAAACTACAGTAAGAAGAAAGGGAATATGAATTCATAGGGTATTCTGCAGTTGAGTCCAAAAAATTAAGTGTTCAAGAGAAAGAGAGAAAGATGGCTTCAAAAATCATTTTGCAAGGCATTCTGTTTAGCTGCCTATGACCTTGATGCAAGTTGTCACTGAGACATAAGTTCCCCAAAATACTATTTTTCACCACATCAAATGGCTTGGAGTGGGGGCTGAGGCTCAGGATTCCCAGGCTCTGAGGCTTTTCTGGTGGCAGCAGAGCAGGGCAGAAAGAGCCACAGAGGGAGAAATTTTTAAAAAGACAAAAATAATACTGAGAGGCCGGGCATGGTGGTTCACACCTGTAATCCCAGCACTCTGGGAGGCTGAGGCAGGTAAATTGCTTGAGCTCACGAGTTGGAGACCAGCCTGAGCAAGAGTAAGACCCTGTCTCTACTAAAAATAGAAAAACTGGCCAGGCATTATGGTGGGTACCTGTAGTCTCAGCTACTTGGGAGGCTGAGGCAAGAGGATTGTTCAAGCCCCAGAGAGTCTGAGGTTGCTGTGAGCTATGACGCCACAGCTCTCTACCCAGGGTGACAGAGTGAGACTCTGTCTCCTAAAAAAATAAAATGTTACTGAGTATAGACAGAAGGGCTGCATTATTCAAGGTCAGTCAGTATTGGGAAAAGGGTACTTAGAAAGAATTCAGTTAAAATAGAAGCAAACTTGTTTTGGTAAATAGTAAAAAGTAAAAAACGGTTGATTAGAAATTTGTCTAGAATAAACATGAAACATAATATGAAAATAAACATTCTTCTTTTCTAGTTAACAAAATATGTAGTAGTGATATTTATATGCTAATTTTTAAAATATTAATGGAGTCTAGTGTTGACTGCCTCAGCACATTCCTGAGAAGGTTCTTAGCTTGGTAGGACGTGCTCCACTTCTCATTTGAATTTCCTAACACGACAGAATCAAGAGAAGCACCCGTTTTTCTGAGAGTCTTTTCAAACTTCAGATTCAAACCATTCCTTTCTGAGACTTTTGTTGGCATCTTTTAAACTTTCTGCTCTCCAGTTGTTAGTAAGCCAAACTGCCTCATCTTCATTTTCAAAACATTTCCCCCTCATCCCTGCCCTGACCTGAAACCCACCTTCGGTGTCTGTTCTCACCTCTCTTGGAACCGGCTCATACGGCACTCACCCTGCATGCTTGGGTGTCCACAACGCCAGGCGGTCACTAACAGGCCCAGAGAGACTCTGACCTCGGGGCAGAACAGCGGAGACTTAAGTTTTAAGGGTCCCGTTCATGAGTGAATGTTTTCATCCTTTGGTGATTCCTCTTTCTGCCTGAAATCATACGATTGAAGGTGCTCAGATGCTGCACGTGGCTGATCAGTGCCACTTGGCTTTCACTTGATACCTCCAGGCTAGAGAGACATCAAGGACTCAGAGGCAGACAGAGTCTGGGGAGAAGAAAACCTGTTCCGTCAACGGCGTGGCAAAAACAACATCCCGTGGGGACCACTCTGCCTTCTGTTTTTGAAACCTGTGGGACTGCATGTGTTTTGGGCTTTACAAAAGTAAAAACGTGTGCTGGCTGGATACGTACCTCATGCAACAGACTCTGGAGTCTGGAGCGGTAGCCCCGATCAAGTGCACGGACACTTCTCCCATGAAACATGACATTCATGCTAAGTGGAATGAAAGAAGGTCAGTTCAGGACGGGATTCACTTATCAAAGGACGGATTGCAAGTTGGACTATAAGCTGCGTTTGAGGCCCTCGAAATGGGAGGACCCCACAGCCCATTCACGTTTACACGTGGCAGTGTTCCAGCCTGGTCTGTCTCTGATTCTAGCACATTCTGCACTAGGCACAGTTCTCAGGGCCTCACTGCATCATAGCACCAGGTGCTCAGGAGAAGCTGACAGCCAGGGGAAGACCCCCAAACCCACTGCAGTGCTGGGGAGCCCTTTCAAGTGTTTATTTTAGCTATTCAGCAAATCCTGAGCTCCTTTAATATGTAAATGTTTTGTAATCTTTAATTCTTCTATGGCAGTAGTTCTCAACCTTCCTAATGTCGGACCCTTTAATACAGTTCCTTATGTTGTAGTGACCCCCAACCAGCAACAAAAATAATTTTATGGTTGGGGGTCACCACAACATAAGGAACTGTATTAAAGGGTTGTGGCATTAGAAAGGTTGAGCACCACTGTTCTATGGGCATAACATAAAACGCAGAGCTACGCTGAGGGTTCTCCATGAGCTACATTGCAGTTTATCCATGAGTTACGTTGCGAGTTATCCGTGAGCTATGCTGCGGGTTGTCCGTGAGCTACACTGCGGGTTATCCGTGAGCTCCCTGCAGGTTATCCGTGAGCTATGCTGCGGGTTATCCGTGAGCATTTCTGGGATGAAGGATCAGCTGAGCTTTTCCAGTTGGGAGAGAAAAGTGGGGTGGTGGGTGGCTTTTAACATAGAGACTTCCTACCTGTGAGTACAGACTAGTTGCCCTGCGCCTCTAGGTATAAAATAAAATAGCAGAGAACAAAATAAGAGGTCTTCAATCAATAAGTATTCCCCACTAAAAAGAGAGAAAGATGTTGAAGGGGTCATATGTTCAAACCTGATGTTTCTCCTCTCAGAGGGATTGTATGCATCCTAGCAACTCAGAGAAAAGAAACCAGGGAACAGAACCGGTCCGTAGCGAGGCAGGCCTCTGGTGCCGAGGAGGCCGGTCACTACGTCCTTCCTCTGCCCTTACAAACATGCCGCACCATGGGGAGCCAGGGCGGGAGGGGACAGGGCCCTTATTTTCATTCTTTGCTGATTTCCAAGCTGTGAACACTCTCCCATCACCAACGTCAAGCCGGCACTTGGCGGGACCCATTCCCACGTGGCCAGCGCTTGGCTCCCTCCAGCCGTCATCATAGGCCGTACATTTGGGGAGGCACTGCCCAACAGGAGAGCGAGTCCCCAGGCCACTGCATAGCTGAGTGCTGTGACATCTAAACCAATGTGCTGGCTGCATCTGTGGTGCAGGCAGACCCAGCCCCGCAGTCAGGACCACTGTTAACACTGGTGTTGTGATTGGGCCATCTTGGCAGGTAGGGTGGTGGATGGACGGCCTAAAACCAGCTGCTGTTCATGGTGTGGCAGAAGCCAAGTCTGAGGCTGAAATGAGTCTGTGGGATGATTAGCAAATGCTGTGTTACTAACAATTTTCTTTCTTTCTTTCTTTTTGTAATTGTAGAGATGAGGTTTAGCTATGCTGTCCAGGCTGGTCTCCAACCCCTGGTCTCAAGTGATCTCCTGCCTTGGTCTCCCTCAGTGCTGGGGTCATAGTGTGAGCCACCACACCTGGCCTATGAGTGATTTTTAATCATCGTTTTTAATACACTTTACAACCAGACTGAATCAAGAGATGTGTTGGTGCAGTGTAGATTTATACTAAAATTCAAATATACATGATGGAATAGTAGAAATCTGACTCTTTCTCTGTCTTATTTTTGTTGTTCATTTAAATACCACTTTGCATAGCCCACCTGTTCAGGAGGCCCTTTTTTTGAATATTGAATGTTCTTTCTGTTAGAGCACTGGTTCTCAACCTTCCTAATGTCGCAATGTATTTTCATTGTTACAAAGGGGTCGTGACCTATAGGTTAAGAACCGCTATGTTAGAGGATCAATAAAATGTTTGACATTTGTGAGTAAAGGGTGCGTACGATGGAGATTTTAGACGTCTCACCCATATGCTGTGTCCACAATTACTCTCATCTCAACTGGAAGTTAGGACAGAGATTTTTAAACAATGAAAGACTATCTAGAGACTTCCACATGTGCAAGTCACGCATATGTATTAAAGCAACAGGTCTGAAGTTTGAGCGGATGTGAAAATGGCTGGTGGGTGTGAAACCCACACCAAATGCCCAGAGTGTCTGGCAGAGGGGCGGTCATGGGAGCTGTCCTGTGACCAGGGCAGTACAGAGTGGCAGTAACTTTTGTTCACATATAAATATCGGCTTCTATTGTTGGCAATGGCTTGAATCATTAGAGGATGGCTTCTTAGCATTTTTCTTTGGTGAATGTAGTTAGAACCAGGCTGAAATAAGAGCAAAATATGGCGTTTTCTTTTGACACTTAAAAATATTTTGTGGTTCTGCTAAAGTTCCTTCATCTTACTGGGTAAAACACCACATTTAGCGACATGGATGTGTGATGCTTGGTTCAGGTCCACATTGCCAGGAACTCATTTGTGGAGTCAAGATTTGAAAATTTCTGGAAGTGTGATATTTTGTTTATATTTTTGGCTATTACAGACTTTTCTGAAGTGAATTGCTGTTTAGTCAGTCTCTAGTTGAAAATTTTTCTTCTTTGTAAATATGAAGTCATTAATGAAAACAATTGGGAGCTTGTGAGATTTTAAATGAATTTTACCGATGTATGCAATTTAACACTAAATCCCGAGCTGTTCTAGCAAATACCGTAATCTGGCCAGTGGCCTCTTCCCTGTCTCTCTGGCACAAAGGCCCAGGGAGCCGTGGCAGAGCTTTCCTGGGTCCAGACGCCGCATTTCCCAGAGCCAGGATGGGGAGTCAAGTCACAGTGCCTCTGCACACTCTGGCTACTCACGAGTTAACTGACAGGTCCCATAAATAAATTATGGATGCATTTTTAGAGCACTTTGCTAAGAACGAGGATGGCAGAAAGGATCACAAGGCTGTCAAATCACATTAAAGCTCAGCTACTTGCTGGGCTCTGTGGGGAAAATGGACAAACTATACTTTTTGCCATGTCTTAAAACATATTTTGCTGATTGGCTGGTTGGAGAAGAAATTTGTCTACAACTGTTTCCTTGGCTCTGAAGCAGCATCCGCCCAACCCTTGCTCTTCATATGCTATGTACAGTTCCGTCAGGAACATATTTCACAGACATAAATATCATCCATTAGGGCCTTTAAAAGTGAAGATAGTATCATTTTAATGTGGATTCCATTATGGAGAGAGCTGCCCAGGATGGGGGTCTTCTCAGTACCATCTGCTCGCCTTGGCTGGGTTCTCACCGCTGCTCCTAATGCGGACGCCCTGCCTCTCCGCGCCGTAACCTTCAGGTCCCTCACTGTGGGAGCCAGGGCACGAGTTTGGGCAATTGCACAAAGGAAGTGATTTAGGACATTACAGGCCAAGAAGAGGAGGGGAAAAAATCAATACCCATCACCATTAGATGGAAGCTTGTCACCAGGGCTGTGAAGTGGCCCGTGGTCCCCCGGCCCCCACTTCTCCACTGTGAGTCCTGCAGGAATTCCCTGAACCTGGTGTACACCAGGGGCCCTCACCGGCTCAACCTCAGATGAAAATAGATCCCTCCAAGTGTCTCCGATTCACTGGGTCTCCGTGAACTTCCCCACCATTTTTTCTGCCTGTCTGATTCCTTTATTCACTTGAAAACACGACAGACCCTTACCAAGTGCCAAGCATACACCAGGCATTGTTCTGCCCTCACTCTACCATCAGCTGGACCCGAACTCTGATTTGGTAAATGGTATGGCCTTTCCCAATCTCATGCTGCAGGGCCATCTGGCACGGGATGCCGATGAGTTTCTAAGACATTAAAAACAAAAGACACATTTTCAATGTATCCGACATGGTCTACAATTTGTTCATTTGGTCATTCATTTATTCAACAATATTCAGTGTCTCAACCCTCAGAAAGCCCTTCTGCAGGGCGAGCTCTGTGCACACCCCCCCCGTCGTGGGAGGATGTGGGAGGAAGCCATCCAGGACCAGTAGGATTACGGAGGACAGGAGGCCACGGGGAGGCTCACCCATCTCATTCGCCTGGCTGGGGAAGGGCAGGGATCAGGACAGAAGGCACCGAGGAGCAGAGCTGGCGGGCTCAGACAAGGCCGTCCCAGAGCCTGGCCACAGGATGCGGAGACCCACCAGCCCCCGAAGAGTCACGTGGTGACCCAGGAACTAAGCACAGACAGGCAAGTGGCAGGGGACAGACAGACAGAGCTCCACCTCTCTGTCATGGTCCTCTCTTCCTGCTGTATTCTCTTCCTATTTTCCAGCCATGAAAAACAAGAGGTCAACTCAAAAAAAAAACAAAGAAAAAATCACAACAGCAAACTGCAACAGAGACTTTGCTTTCCCTCCAACCTTGGCCTTTCTCCAAAGATAAGGAACAGAAGATTCCCAAGAGCACTTCTCAGTGACTGACTGGCCACACCAGGAATGATTGTGTCTGTGGCCGTGGTTCCCCTATGTAGCTGCCACAGAGAAGGGAGAGTATTGTGCCTGGAATGATGGGTTTGGGATCTGGGAGTCAACTGTTTATGTTTAGGGATTTATGTTTAGGGATTTGTGGTCACCGAAAGAGAACTTCCCTGAGAGCAGATCTGGAGCCCAGGAGTGTGGCTGAGTTAAAATGCTCCCCCACCAGGACCCCACCAGGTCCCCGTCAGGTGCTCCTGAGGGACGTGCCTTTCTGGGTGTCCCGGCACAGTTGGGAATCTGGGTCATCATGAACTGTGTCCACTCCTCAGGAACCCTCTCTCCGAAGGATTCTCAGGCCACGCTTCTCTGTGTAGGAACTGGTGCCTAGCGTGTTAGCTCGAGTTATGTTCTGTAAACTACGGAAATGGACTTGGATTAACTTGTTAAAAAATTGAGAAGGTCAGAGCACCCAGTCCCCAGCAGGGCGGGGATTAGGGACCTCTGTGGTGCGACCGAGTGGGGCTTCTCTCCAGGTGCCCTCAGGGCCCTGGCACTTGCTGGCCTCTGCTCGACTTGCATGTCCGAGGAGGCCCCGCTGCCTTCTTCCCTCTGCTGCTCACCCATCTGACGTGCCATTTGGCCGGGGACTTAGGATGGGATCTGTCACTTGGGCAAAGCCAGGAAGAGCTGCTGGGCAGAGGCATGGTTGTGGTGTGGTCTCCACCTGCCCACTCAGCACCCAGCACAGCCACTGCCGTCGGTGTGTCACCGCCCCCCCACAACACAATAAGCTCTGCTACACCAGCAGCACAGGCGCCCACCTCCTCACCAGTGGGAGAAAACTCCCAGGTTAAACCGCCCACGCTTGGTGCCGTGGGGCGCCGCTCTCTGCCTGGGGTCAGACACAGGTTTTCTCATAGCTCTAGCACGATCCTGCCTGGCTAGTCTGCAAGGTGGATGCTCGGCAAGTGTGGCCAACATCTAGTCACAGTATAGGTTTAAAGAGTAAGCAAAAAGAAGAAAGAGGAGACGCTCGTAAAACCACGTGAAGTGGCAAGGGAGGCAGAGTAAGGCCGGTGAGCAGGGTGACACTGAGCGTGGTGACACTGGGGTGTCGTCCCTCCCAGCCACCTGTCTGTCTTTTGTCTCCAGAGCCCACTTGCGCTGTGTACGGTGGTGCTGTGCAGGCAGGTGGTATAGGCACCTCATCCTGCAGGGCCTGGGTCTCTGTGGGGCCAGGGGTGCTTTCCCCTTTTCTTCGTGTTAACACAGGAGAGGCCTCCAGATCCACCCATGTACCTCGTCGTTTCTCTTTTGAGGCAGAAACATTATTTCTCCTTTTTTCTCAAGAAGAAAATCACCCCAGTTAACCTTCTGTCATCTTTATGGTCTAGTAGCAGACTCAGCTCTCAATTTAGTGGAAAAAAGATCGTGCCTCGTGAAAAAAGATTCCTCTCTAAAGTGACTGCCAGACCCTCTGGAAACTGGAGGTCACGATCACAGGGACAGAAAGAAAAGGTCTGAGAGTTTTCGGCAGGTTCAGCCTGGGGATGCCGGCACCACTTCTGGCACTGTGACTAGTGTTGCCAGAACCAGGCTCCAGGGAGGTGCAGGCAGACAGAGGCCCAGGAGGCGGCACCAGGTGGGAGACCCACGCACGTGTGGTCTTTCCTACAAATCCAAAGTGTCACTACCCTGAGTCTCTGCACATAAAACTGCCATCTGAGGGGCTTGGGGAATCCCCAGAGATGCCCACCACAGAGCCCTGGGCAGAGAGTCTGTGGATCTAGGGAGGGTAGAGAGATGCACCTGCGGGCACCCAAGGGTCCTGCCTCTCTGAGCAGTTTTCTTGGGAAACATAGCAAATGCCCAGTGTATTCAGCCCACACCTCACAGAGCCAGTAGCTGGCCTGGAATAATCCCAGAAAACTGGTAAATCTACTGCTGTTGGGACAGTCCCCCATGCAGTGACCTTCTCCTCACCCCATTCTCAGTAACCTTCACACAGGGAAGAGTGTGAGAGAGTGTAAGTGCCTATCAATATGTCCACGCTCCCCAGGCTGTTTCCTCTTTAAGCTTTCTCTGACTGTGGGAGAAAGGAGATAAACCAAACAAGCAAACACACAAAAAAACTGTCCCTAGCTGATGAGATTTCAAATATTATTGGCCCCGTAGGAAAAAAATTTGGAAGCAGGGATGAGACTGGATCGTTAGGCAGACACTGTTTAGCTTTGCCTGAACCCAGCAAGGCCGTCACGGCTGTGTGCTGTGTCACTGTGGTCGCCATCACCGTGTGGACCTTAGACACTCGGGTGCCTGACCGGCCCACCTGGGGGCAGTGAGCAAGGCAGGTCGAGGAGGGGAGAGGGCTCAGAGGTCTCATCCTCAAATAGCACAGTGAGCTTCTCAACAACCAGCCCGAATGTTGTCAGGTCCGTCACACAAGTCACAGGCATCCGTGGCTGTGACGGTGACTGCCACACTCTCAGCATCTGCCTTTACCCCAATAAAGGCCTTGCATTCAGATTTCAGAGATGAAAATGACTCCATATAAAGCCCATTAAAATGCAGAATTTAAGCCATAGAGTCTCCTTTATAAGGAAAAGAGTAAATTGGACACTGAATGAATGGTCTGAGTGTCGGGGTGCTGTTATCCACGGTGACCGTGCTCAGCATTGACTGGGTCCAGGTCCACGGGAGGCTGGGCCAGAAGTTATTCTGTAGTTTTCAGATTTCACACTGAAAGGAGCAGCTGTAATTGGCGGCCTTGGAGATCTATTTGAGTAAAAGGTCATTGTCCTCTGAGCTGGAACGCGGACCCAAACCGGCCCTCTGCCTGCCTGGCTCCCCCAACAGATGTGAAGCCTTTATCAGAGCCCCAGGAACCCGCTTTCCACTGCCCTCCTTGGCCCTTCTCAGATTCATGGGCTTTTTGTTAGTTTTAGTTTGTGCAGTATTTCAAAGTTTTGGAACACATTCTAGGTCTGTTGGAGTCAAGGGAGCAGGTGGATATGCTATCAGAGATCGCCACAGCAGTCAGAGTGGGAAGCTGTTGGGGGACCTTACCGAGTAGGTAGTAGGGTGAGTTGGCACCAGAGACCCTGCTCAGAAATGCAAGGACAGGAGCCGTGGCCGGGGAGGAGGACGATCTGACCACCAGATCTAGCCGGTGACATTCGTGACCCACTCTGCTAGGAAGCCCACCCAGACCAGGCTGCGGACATTCATGACCCACTCAGGATGGGCTTTCCTGTGGACTGGGGGCTGCTTACAGAAGGCTTCTAAAGGCAAGTCACATTAGACAGATAAAAGCTTATTCTGCACTTACCAGAGTCTCCACTTTGACCTGAGTGTGCCAGGAAGGTTTGTTCATGTGTCCTGTCCTTGGAATAGAAGTGTAGAGCACCTCACGTCATGCCAGATTGAGGGCAGTAGGTCTGGAGGCCCATCACAGCTGGAGGAACAGGCGGCAGGCCTGGAGATCCATCACAGTTGGAGGGACAGGCAGTGGGTCTGGAGGTCCATCACAGCTGGGGGGACAGGCGGTGGATCTGGAGGTCCATCACAGCTGGAGGGACAGATGGCTGGTCTGAAGGTCCATCACAGCTGGAGGGACAGGCAGCAGGTCTGGAGGCCCATCACTGCTGGAGGAACAGGCAGCGGGCCTGGAGATCCATCACAGTTGGAGGGACAGGCAGCAGGTCTGGAGGTCAATCATAGCTGGAGGGACAGGAGGCGGGCCTGGAGGTCCATCACAGCTGGAGGGACAGGTGGCAGGTCTGGAGGTCCATCACTGCTAGAGGGACAGGCGGCAGGTCTGGAGGCTCATCACAGCTGAAGGGACAGGCGGTGGGTCTGGAGGTCCATCACAGCTGGAGGGAGAGGCGGCGGGTCTGGAGGTCCATCACTGCTGGAGGGACAGGTGGCAGGTCTGGAGGCTCATCACAGCTGGAGGGACAGGTAGCAGGTCTGGAGGTCCATCACAGCTGAAGGGACAGGCGGTGAGTCTGGAGGTCCATCACAGCTGGAGGGAGGACAGGCGGCGGGTCTGGAGGTCCATCACAGCTGGAGGGACAGATGGCTGGTCTGGAGGTCCATCACAGCTGGAGGGACAGGCGGCGGGTCTGAAGGCCCATAACAATTGAAGGTCAGGCAGCAGGTCTGGAGGTCCATCACAGCTGGAGGGACAGGCAGCGGGTCTGGAGGTCCATCACAGTTGGAAGGACAGGTGGAGGGTCTGGAAGTCCATCACAGCTGGAGGGACTAGTGACTGGTCTGGAGGTCCATCACAGCTGGAGGGACAGGCGGTGGGTCTGGAGGTCCATCACGGTTGGAGGGACAGGCGGCGGGTCTGGAGGTCAATCATAGCTGGAGGGACAGGAGGCAGGCCTGGAGGTCCATCACAGCTGGAGGGACAGGTGGCAGGTCTGGAGGTCCATCACAGCTGGAGGGACAGGCGGCAGGTCTAGAGGCTCATCACTGCTGGAGGGACAGGCAGCAGGTCTGGAGGCTCATCACAGCTGGAGGGAGAGGCGGCGGGTCTGGAGGTCCATCACTGCTGGAGGGACAGGTGGCAGGTCTGGAGGTCCATCAAAGTTGGAGGGACAGGCGGCAGGTCTGGAGGTCAATCACAGCTGGAGGGATAGGCAGTGGGTCTGGAGGTCAATCACTGATGGTGGGACAGGCAGTGGGTCTGGAGGTCCATCACAGCTGGAGGGACAGGTGGCAGGTCTGGAGGCCCATCACAGCTGAAGGGACAGGTGGCGGGTCTGGAGGACCATCACAGCTGAAGGGACAGGCGGTGAGTCTGGAGGTCCATCATAGCTGGAGGGACAGGCGGCGGGTCTGGAGGTCCATCACAGCTGGAGGGACAGGCGGTGGGTCTGGAGGCCCATAACAATTGGAAGGACAGGCAGCAGGTCTGAAGGTCCATCACAGCTGGAGGGACAGGCAGCTGGTCTTCAGGCCCATCACAGCTGGAGGGACAGGCAGTGGGTCTGGAGGCCCATCAGAGTTGGAAGGACAGGTGGAGGGTCTGGAAGTCCCTCACAGCTGGAGGGACTAGCGACTGGTCTGGAGGCCCATCACAGCTGGAGGGACAGGAGGCAGGTCTGGAGGTCCATCACAGCTGGAGGGACAGGCGGTGGGTCTGGAGGTCCATCACAGCTGGAGGGACAGGCGGCGGGTCTGGAGGTCCATCACAGCTGGAGGGACAGGAGGCAGGTCTGGAGGTCCATCACAGCTGGAGGGACAGGAGGCAGGTCTGGAGGTCCATCACGGTTGGAGGGACAGGCGGCAGATCTGGAGGTCCATCATGGTTGGAGGGACAGGCGGCGGGTCTGGAGGTCCATCACAGCTGGAGGGACAGATGGCTGGTCTGGAGGTCCATCACAGCTGGAGGGACAGGCGGCGGGTGTGAAGGCCCATAACAATTGGAAGGACAGGCAGCAGGTCTGGAGGTCCATCACAGCTGGAGAGACAGGCGGCTGGTCTTCAGGCCCTCACAGCTGGAGGGACAGGCAGCGGGTCTGGAGGTCCATCACAGTTGGAAGGACAGGTGGAGGGTCTGGAAGTCCCTCACAGCTGGAGGGACTAGCGACTGGTCTGGAGGTCCATCACAGCTGGAGGGACAGGAGGCAGGTCTGGAGGTCCATCACAGTTGGAGGGACAGGCAGCGGGTCTGGAGTCCATCACAGTTGGAGGGACAGGCAGCGGGTCTGGAGGTCCGTCACAGCGGAGGGACAGGTGGAGAGTCTGGAGGTCCATCACAGCTGGAGGGACAGGCAGTGGGTCTGGAGGTCCATCACAGCTGGAGGGACAGGCGGCAGGTCTGGAGGTCCATCATAGCTGGAGGGACAGGCGGCAGGTCTGAAGGTCCCTCACAGATGCTGGGACAGGCAGCGGGTCTGGAGGTCCATCACAGCTGGAGGGACAGGCGGTGGGTCTGGAGGTCTATCACAGATGGTGGGACAGGCGGCGGGTCTGGAGGTCCATCACAGCTGGAGGGACAGGCGGCTGGTCTGGAGGTCCATCACAGTTGGAGGGACAGATGGCGGGTCTGGGGGCCCATCACAGTTGGAAGGACAGGTGGCGGGTCTGGAGATCCCTCACAGTTGGAGGGACAGGCGGCGGGTCTGGATGCCCATCACAGCTGGAGGGACAGGCGGCTGGTCTGCAGGCCCATCACAGCTGGAGGGACAGGCAGTGGGTCTGGAGGCCCATCAGAATTGGAAGGACAGGCGGCCAGTCTTGAAATCCCTCACGGTTGGAAGGACAGGCGGCAGGTCTGGAGGCCCATAACAATTGGAAGGACAGGCAGCAGGTCTGGAGGTCCATCACAGTTGGAGGGACAGATTGTGGGTCTGGGAGCCCATCACAGTTGGAAGGACAGGTGGCGGGTCTGGAAGTCCCTCACAGCTGTAGGGACTGGCAACTGGTCTGGAGGTACATCACAGCTGGAGGGACAGGAGGCGAGTCTGGAGTCCATCACAGTTGGAAGGACAGGCGGCAGGTCTGGAGGTCCGTCACAGCTGGAGGGACAGGCGGTGGGTCTGGAGGTCCATCACAGTTGGAAGGACAGATTGCGGGTCTTGGGGCCCATCACAGTTGGAAGGACAGGTGGTGGGTCTGGAAGTCCCTCACAGCTGGAGGGACTGGCAACTGGTCTGGAGGCCCATCACAGCTGGAGGGACAGGCGGCGGGTCTGGAGTCCATCACAGCTGGAAGGACAGGCGGCAGGTCTGGAGGTCCATCACAGCTGGAGGGACAGGCGGTGGGTCTGGAGGTCCCTCACAGCTGGAGGGACAGGTGGTGGGTCTGGAGGTCCCTCACAGCTGGAGGGACAGGCGGTGGGTCTGGAGGTCCCTCACAGCTGGAGGGACAGGCGGCAGGTCTGGGGGCCCATCACAGTTGGAGGGCCAGGTGGTGGGTCTGGAGGTCCCTCACAGATGGAGGGACAGGCGGCAGGTCTGGGGGCCCATCACAGTTGGAGGGACAGGTGGTGGGTCTGGAGGTCCATCACAGTCAGCAGGACAGTGCTCATGGTGGAGTGTTGAAGGGCTCTGGCACCCCAGATGCCACAGACATGGCTTGTCACACGGCACTCAGAGGGGGAGGGCATTTCTCACAGGCGTAGAGCCAGTCAGGTAGCACTGCCTCTCTATGCTTTTGAGAGTCTCCACCAACCTACAGGCTCCTGCGTTCCTGTCATCCTGCCATAGAGATGCTTCCATAGATAGAGCATTCGAGAGACATCTCTGCCCGTTCATTCCCAGACAACTATTGTCTTGAGGTCACAAAAAGATACATGTGGGCTTGAGTCAGGAAAGACCTTGGGATTGACACAAAGGCTGAAAAGAGCCAGGCCATGTGGTCCCAGGTAAGAACCTCAAATCTATTGCCTGTCTAAGTAAGGTGTGGTGATTCTGCAAAAGAGAGAAGAAAATTCTCAGGAACCTTCCCTTGGGGACAGGCTGCCCCTGAGCAGCTTGGCCTCACCTGGGCTCTTTCTTTCCTCAGAGTGAGAGCTACAAGCCCTGTGGCCTCCAGAAAATCATGATTTGCCCTATGAACAAGAGCTGTCCAAGGGGCCTGCCTGGGACTGAAGCAGGGAGAGGCTCTATCATCTCAAGCACTTGAGCAGTGCGGAGGGCAGACCTCTGCTGGCTTTGAAGACTCTTTCTTCTTTTCCTTCTCATCAAGAGGTGATAGGCTGGTACTCAGGCAAGGACAAAGACACCCGCCAGAGGTCCTGCTGGCCCCCAAATTCTCCCTTCCGAGATCCTTTCCTGCCTGTTTCCAGGCCCAGCAAGTGCAAGAACCCAGGGAACTATGTCTACAGGCCTGGCCTCCAGTTGAGGGGCGGCTTCCCACAGCTGGTGGGGCTTCACAGCAGGACGGGAGCCGATGAACTGGGCGGCACCTTGCAGGATGGGGTGAAGCCCTCAGCAGCGTGCTCCTTTGATCTCTGAGGGATCCTGAACCCCTTCCTGAGAACTAGGCAAGGGAGTCTGGGTGCCGGTGTGTTTCACAGGGGAAAACCAAGGACTCCAGACTGAAATGATCACAGTAAACAATTATTTGATAGAATTATGAATATACATAGATTTTCAACTCACCTGTCGTAAGACTATTAAAGAGCTGGAATTTTTAATGCTAAAGCAGACAATGGAAGATATTCAGAAGTTCAAATAAATAAAAACAATCATTTTCCTTTGCAGTGGCAAATAGTTCTGTAAATACCTGGGAACAGGGAGACGCTCCCATGGAAAACACTAATTAAGTAAATTCTGTTCAGTTAGGGGTGGGTGAGGCTGAGCCCAGGGACACAAACCCGTCTTAGGAACCTCCTAACTCTTCCTTAAGGACAGACCATGTCACGGAGCTGCATAGATGCACCAGCATGGCTCTGCTCTGGTCTTGCTGGGAAGGTTCACAGATTACAGGGCTCCGAGCTCAGGAGACGGCAGACACTGCAGATGGCAGATGGCAGGGAGGGGGTTAATCTGATGTCACACATACCCGCCGTGGACAGGGCCTTGAGGGGAGAGAGGGAGTCTGGCCAGGCCTGCTCAGAGCATGTCCCCTCGCTCTTTCTCGTTTATAAGGCCCTGTGCCCTGGAGGAACAACAGGAAACCCTTTTTCTTGGTGTAATGTGCTCCTTGGTGGAGCTGCTGTCGGGATGGGAAGAGGACTGAGCAGGTGGTGTCCTTGGGCTGGGCCTAGGAGGTTTCACTCAGATGCCTCCCACGTGTTACTGTTCTCATGTTGGCTCTTTGCAGTGACATTTTAGACAACAAGAAGCTATCTATAAAAATATGCTCCTTGGCAGAGGGTCTCAGGCCAGTGGGTTCTGCCCTGCCATTCCCTGGGGGATGGATAGTCTCTGGCCCTTGTAGCCGAGGGGTAGGTCCCTAAATCCATCACCATCCTGATGAACCCAACACCTTTTCACCCCCAAGACTGGGGGATGGCCCCCCACTTCCCTATTACCCTGTTCACTTTCCTTCCTATAAGGCCTTATAATTTTTTCCCAGCATCTATAGCTAAAGTGGATAAAGCTGCATAAAGGCAGGGCCTGTGCCACCAGGACGTACCGGCAGCTTAGAGCAGCACTTGACCTCTGCCATACATGGTGGACTTTCACTGTCTAAAGCGCAGAGGAAGCAGGGGCCAAGGGACTGCCCATCAGGAGGCCCTGCAGGCTCCCAGGGTCCCTCCAGAGGACACAGATGTGTGTGAAAGTTATTAGCAAATGTTTGCTGACTACCCAAATGGCAAGATGGCGCCAGCATTTCCTGGGGTGCACTGGGCTGCCCTGGACCAGCTTGTGAGACCCTGGGGTTAAACATGCCAGAGTATTTACACTGCTGGAATCAGCACAGGCCACAAATCAAGGGAACCAGACATCGGCAGGTCATTGTGTACACCACCGATGGAGTCAGGGTGAACTTCAGGACTCAGATTTACTAAATCTGCCATCCCTGACTCTCTCAAGGGTGTGATTTGATCTGTGTAGCACCCATGTAAAGACAAGTTGTGTAATGACAGGCCTCTCACTTCTTAAATATCAGCGTCTCTCTAACTGGCTTCCTGAAGGTGTTAACATCAGGATAAAAGGTGAGGGGAAAAGGTGCAGCCTTTCATCTTCCGCCTCTCTGAAGCCCTGCGTTCCCACTGTGAATTAATATGCTCATGTTTATTTTTGCTCTTTGGCCTCAAATGCATAACAAACATTTTCTAGAGAGGATCCTATAGGAAGGGATTTAACTCACTGTGTGTTTTAGAGCCAGGTCGCCCTTGAGGACAAATAGAAACAGTGTTCCTAGATGCACTGTGAAAATTCCTGGGGCTACTTCACATCCTCCAGTTAGATCCAGTTAATTAAAGCCAAATAATTCTGATCCTTCTCCCTAAATTATCTGAATATCTTGAATAGACACATTATATTGATGTAAGCTATCTAGATTTAGTTCACTTGCCCACGTTATGTTTCTTGTTAAGACCTAATTAGTGAGTCGAGTTTGGACGGCTTCCCCTTTGTTACTTTTCTATGTAATATTCTGGGTCATCCTCCCACAAAACAACGGCTTTCTAAAGTTCTTCTCAGTCCCCGGAGATGTGCTGTCTTGCTTTTGATTCTTCTGGAAAGTTTCAGGAAATTCCCCTTTGAACAATTTTGGTTGGCTAAAGGAAAAACCACCGTTTTCTATTTATAATTCCACAGCTCACCAGAATATCAAAATGTACCAGAACGAATAAATGTATCAAGGTCCCAGTTGCCAGCACCAGGACAGAGCTGTTGTGTGGATGAAGAAACAGACCCGAGAGCTGCACGGCTCCTCAGGCCACCGGGAGGGCAGCAGACCAAGCCAGCCTCGCAGCCACCGTCCTGCGCTTCCCGACAAGCCACCTGCAGGGTGACTGTTCTTCACCTTGTCTTCCGATACGTTCTTCACAGGCCAGGCACACTGCAAGTGCCCACGTAGGACCAACCGGAGATGTGTGGCCGAGGTGATCGGGCCAGAGGGGGCCAGAGACACGGCCCTGAGGATGGGTCCTGCTCTTGGACATTGCAGTGCCCTGGAAACTTCCCAAGCCAGGTGACAGATGTGCTGTTGGGATCAGATGCAAAGCACAGGAGTCACAGAATCGAGAGCACCCGCCCGCCCACAAGTGAGCCCCGCTGAGAGGCTTCGGGGGTGACGAGGCAGTAGATGCGGCCGCAGACTCTGTGGGCCCCTTCCCCGCACAGGGAGACGGAAGGCAGCGGGGCCCAGGGCGGAAGAGGGCAGGGACGCGAGGCCGGAGCCGAGCTTCCTTCTCCCTCCCTCCCTGCTCCATCCGCACCTGGAGCCCTGGGCAGAACCGCACCCCAGCGGCCTGGGACGATGCGTTGCCCGTGTGACATGGTTCAGTTCCACACATCAGCCGACACGACGTTCATTACAGGATTCAGGACGACGTCCACACGCCACCAGAATCGATCCAGACAGACTCTCAAGTGACGGCAGTGAGGGGGCAGGAAGGACAGGGAGGGTGAGGGCCCTGGACAGCTCCCCGAGTGAGGAGGGACACGCGTGCTCACACGTGGGGCACACGTGGGCTGGAGACCGCGGGACCTCTCCTGAAATGGGGTGGGTGGGAGCTGGCACTCTACCCAGCATGGGCTGTCTTCTGCGGGGGGCATAGCTAGGAAATAGCGCCCTGTGAACGTCCTTCTAGCCTTTTCTACTCTGCTTTCTAAAACAGTGGTTCTTGGATTCAGTTTGCAGCCGATGAAAGCAGAGATACTTAGGACACATTCCGGAAGGGTCTGATCCGAAAGGTCTAAGCGGCCCTGGATAATTCGTTTTCACTGAGACTACCGTGGAAGGACTCACCCCCGTGTGACACAGCAAGGGGCCGCCCGGTAGCCGCTCTGGAGTGCAGACTGGTGGCCATCGTCCCTCCGGGAGGGCCCACAGATATGGAGGGAGCAGAGGGGAGGGCGGTGGGCAGAGAGGGGGAAGGTGAGTGGCCGGGGGCCTGCCTGGTCGTCCTGGTCTGGAGTAAGGCCCAGGTGACACAAAGACCCTGCCCAGCATGGCCCGGGCTGTTGGCAGCTCCCGGAAGGAGCCATGGCCTTGAGCAAGGCTGTTTTTTCCTTCCCCTGAGAGAATTCCCAGGGAGTTGACAGTAACCTTCAGGCGGCCACACCGGGCGCTCCCAGGGGTGTCTGGGCAGGGCCGGCCTCCCTCCCTCCCTCCCGCTCTTCAGCTCCTCCTCTTACTTTTCTTTCTAGCTCTCCGGATTGGAGTCCTCGTAATTTGACATGAACCCTCACCTTTCATGCTCACCTCCTCTCTACCATCGTCTTCTGATCGTCTGCCTATGAGTGTCCTTATTTCTCCTGTGGTGTCCTCGTGTTGTGGGCGACCTGTAAATTCCTTACCGCTGATGGTACAATAGCACAATGATCTGTCCTTTTGTCCCCAGCAGGGCCCTGTCTTCTCGTGTAAAGGACTCGGGGGCATTGGAGTCCAGTCCTGACTCTACAGTAGGAACCCTGAAGTCTGGCTCCTTAGGGGGCAGGCCGAGGAGAAACACATCCCTGAAAGCCGGGCGCGTGGACTGACCTGGCAGGGCTACCTGGTGTGCAGGTGAACCCGGGATGCCCGACAGAGCCTCTGTTGGACTCCTCCGGGGGCACCTGTGTCACTGCACACAGGTGCCCCTGGAGGAGTCCAACAGAGGCTCTGTCGGGCATCCCGGGTTCACCTTCTGCACACCAGGTAGGCCCTGCACTGTAAGATAGGGGCACTGTGGGTTTAGCTGGGCACAGGGACCCATGGGGCACACAGGGGCTGAAAACTGACAGTCACAGGTGTGCCGAGGGGGTGCCAGCTGAGGGTGGTGAGAGGGCAGTCCCTGTGAGGACGGAGCCCATCTGGAGCATCCACACGGCGTGCGTCTCTTCCTGTGCCCAGTCTGTCTGTGCGCTGTACGTGGGCACTGTCCCGGGCTGTGGGTGGCTGGGCTGAGGGTGCAGGATGAGTGGCCCCACAGTCACCTCAGCGGAGTGGGGTGCAGCACCAGTTCCCCCACAGTGAGGCAGCGGTGGCTTCTGCCACATAGGCTATAGCAGCTGCGTTTACTTTTTACAGTTTTACTCGACCTCAGAGCATCCTCGGGATGAAGGTGGAGCCATCTGACTGATGTTTGTTCTAAGATGAGGAGACTGAGGCAGCGGGACCATGGTACCCTCCCCGCACAGGACAAAGGCAGGGGTCACGTGCCCTCAGCTCCCCACTGTCTTCGTGCTTGGATGTTGGAAATTAGACCCTTCGGGAACTGTTTGGGGACAGATAATTCCTTGTGACCACAGTAGGCTTGGGTCAAATTCAAGTTCCCATAGGAGGTAATCTACAAGTAACTGAAGGTATATGGCCCTGCCATGGCTCTCAGCATTTGCGACCTTGTATGGTTATTTCTTTTGTATGAATGTGTCCCACACCCTAAACTGTAGCTCAGGTCTGAAGGGGTAGAAACTTTACGATTGACTCTTACACTGGATTTGACTCTTTCCAGGGTCAGCACGTTCTACAGAGTGCAGGGTGCCAGGGCCCAGGTGACATGGTAACTGCATGCTGAGTTAACTTGATTTAATAATCGGTTGTTTGTGATGTTAGCAGTGTTGTCAGTGACTGTGGAGGACCAGCCAGGAGTCACCAGCACACAACGGGAGCAGAGCTTAGAGAGACACCAGGATGGGCTCAAGCCCAAGAGGGCAAGTGGCTGAGAAGGGGAAGGAGGTCAATACCCTGGGCCCTCCAGAGGAGCCAGCCCTGCCTACCTGTTCCAGACTGGTGACCTCCTGACCTGCAGGCTGGGGGCTTATGTCACTGATAGACGCAATACCTATCTACTTCGAAGAGGGTAATACCTACTCACAGTGACATTCTACTTTGCTGTACAAAGTTCCCGATGTTTCTTTGATGTCTTGTAAAGGCCGTGCCCTGAGTCATGAGTTGTTGCCTTCGATGGACTCTTGTGCTCGGCTTCCTCATCTGTGAAATG
The DNA here is from genome assembly GCA_963574655.1 of Perodicticus potto. Classification (NCBI taxonomy): domain Eukaryota; kingdom Metazoa; phylum Chordata; class Mammalia; order Primates; family Lorisidae; genus Perodicticus; species Perodicticus potto. Next base: position 41,171 of record CAUYRH010086983.1, on the reverse strand, counting down.
GGTGTAGCGCTGGAGCTCAGCGCACAGGCCATGAGTGGACGTAGTAAGTGGGAAAGCTTGGCCAGCACTTCTCTAGTAAAACACCATGAACTCCAATGGCATTTCACCTTGCTGAGAGATTTCTGCAAAGGAGGTCCTTGTACAAGGTGGGCCCACTGTGGATCGTCAGACACAGAGAAGGACACAGCCACACGCTGCCTCTGGCCTAGAGGACGGCTGCTCTCCCGTCATGTACTGAATAGGTTTCAGGTGGAAAGAAACAAAAAGAGCAGAACATGTGGAGTGTGTGGGTGCGTGCCCGTGAGGGGATGCAGGTCTGTGGGTGCAGGTGGGCGGCATGAGGCTCGCCCGCGTTTGCTGTGGTTGTCAAAATGCCTTTAAGTAGCAACTTCACAAGTTCAAACTACAGTTAGGTTTTGGTTACGGTCAAATTCACAATGCTGCAAAAATCTACTCTTTCTAACTTTTCACTCTTTTACTCTTTCCTATCCTATGTTACATGTTGGCTGCAAGATAACAGAAAAGGTTAAGTTTACAGTGATCTATAATTACAGAGAACCAAGGCTTCCCTGCCAAAGTAACAAGATTAATACCTTTTTGATGGAATTTAATAATATGGTTTTATAATATTTAATTTTGTTCAGAAAATATCTCTCAGTAGGAAGCCTTTTTTCCTTTACTTACCTAAACATTATTGCTTTAAAACAATTTAATTCATATTTCCTGGCACAAAGAATTTATTATGTAGACTTGTGATCTGGTTCTTACAGGGCTTTGAGGGGTGGATTAGCTTGGAGTCAATTTGGACACCCGAACAACTTTGACAAGCCGAGTCGTTGGCCCGCTGGGAATCCGGGCACTTAGCTCTGGGCGTATCTTATTTCAACACTAACTGACGGAGAGAAACTTTGTTTTTGCTCCAGATTACAAGTGTCCTTTCCATCTCCATTTCCTTCTCATTGAAGGGGACTCAAGCCCACAATTTATGTCCCCCGTAGGTTTCCGAATACAGTTGTCAGCAGTAGCTCACACCTCATGACAGCAGATTGACTGAACAACCTAATTATACTCTTAACGCTCCAAACGGCGCTTCGCCAGCCAGGAAGATATGTCTAGAGGTGTCTTCTTGCTAATATCCTGGTGGTGAAACCAGTGAGAATAGCTTTGTCCTGTTCAGTCTCTTCCGTTGAGGCTCCAGGTGACTATTCATACAGAGGGGAGAGAGGATTCAATTTCACCCAAAGGGCAAAGCTAGCCATTGCAAACAGCGTCTTCTAAGCATGTAAAAAGCCTTCTACCTGCACAGAGTGTCCACAGCGGGAAGGGACACTTTCTGGATTCTCAGCCATCAGGTGCCCTTACTCTTTCACTGTCTCCCATCCTCCTGTAAGAGCCCTCTCTGGCTTCCCAGTGCCAGACACAGCTGACATGGGAGAAAAGTCATGGAACCCAGACCAGGCAGAGCAGTGGGTGCTGGGGCTGAAGCTCTGAGCTGGCAGCAGCTGGGCCTGAGATGGCTTGGGCTCCTGCTGTGACCCTCGTTCCCCACCTGTTTGTGCTCCCTAATTGCTTTTCAAGGTGTGACTTCTCTGGCGAGGCTCAGATACAGTCATTTTTAGAGGAAAAACTCCTGTAAAGGTGTAAGAGCTAGGGCAAAAGCCAGGAAAGGGGCCAGGAGGATTTCTGGGAGATAGGACGGCTGCACTTCTGAAAGGGGCGTGGGGAGCATAGTGACTATTCCAGAGAGCAGCTTACACTCACTGGCAGAGTTGTGGGGACTCAGGGTGGCTATCTGGCATGGAAACTGCGTGAATTCCAGAGTGACACAACAGTCACTCTGGGCACATGAACTTTGCCCAGAGCTGACTGGCTCTCTTCTGCCTTCTGTCAAGAGATGGCTGGACTGTCCAAGTACCTGGTGAACCACCCCATTGACCTGCAGGTTTGAGGATGTGGCGTTAAGCAGATGGGGTGAGCAGGAGGTGGCTGAGACCACAGAGTACTGTAATACACAGGCGTTCCAGAGCATGGGAGATAAACTATAGAAATTTATATGCCTGCCACAGTGCACAGCTTGGGGGTCCAAAGGTCAAAGGTCTGCTGAACCCCCATCTAGAGGAAGAGAACAAATACTCCATCATGCCCAAGGAAGCAGGAGCCACGCCTGGAGGCCGCCTTGGCTTCTGTGCCCATGAGCAGTGCTCCAACCTCAGTTTGCATCAATCCCAGACTGGGGAGGGCTATTTGTCACATCCAGGCCATGCTACAAGCAGCCCTGACACTTGGGCCAGGATACCTGGCAAAGCCCACAGCATTAGAGGTGTCATTGCAGGTAAAAGAAGAAATGGGAGCCCCTCACATTCCCCCTGGGATTCCCAAGGCCATGCCCTCTGCAGCAGAGAATTATATGCCTGGTGCTCTGCTGAGTCTCGGCAGGACTGAGCCCCTGACCCTGGGCGCAAGGTGGTGGTGCAGCTATAATGCTCCATCACAGGCCCTGGTAGACCCACCATGTCAAAGATCCATTTGAGCCCTGTGTAGTTGTCTGGATCACACACAGAGGAGCTGCAGGGTGTGAACAGGAGACCTAGGCTCTGGAACGAGACACCTGCCAGTGTCACAGCAGCACCACTGCTCCCTTACTCCTGGGCCACCTTGGGGATCACATGCAGTCAGCTGAGGAAGCAGGTCAGGCCTGAGCTCCTGGCTTATAAATGAGCCTCCCCCAGAGTGGGCACTGACCTCCTTACAGCCTCCCTCCTGGGGGTCTTGGTGACTGTGGTGAGGAATGTCCTTATGGTGGGTGAGGCTGTGGTCAGCCACCCAGCCAGCTAATGATGAGGAACAGAAGCAGCTCAAGGTGAGAACGAACTTTTGGGATAATAAAAGGACATCTGAGCAATGGCAAACAGTCTGCTGGCCAGTCAGGGGCTCGGAAGGAAAAAGATTGGAATATTGAGACTAGGAAAGACCTGTTAGCCTGGACGCAGGGGTGTGGGCACCAAGCAGTGACACCCAGTAAAGTACACCGTCAGGAATGGGCACAAACATCTGAAGAAGAAAAGCCCTGGTGGGTGATGTTGGCCACTGCTCCTTCGGTCACCTTGGTGCTGGCCCGATAGCACATGAGCTGGTCAGTCCTGGTAGCAAGAGGGAGTCGGACACGGGCTCCTGTCCCCAAGGCTGATGTAGCTTCTAGCACGGCTGACATGCGGGACGCAGAAGCCAGAGCTGCTGCCCAACACAGGCCACCTCAAGGAGGTGCCGCTGCCCCGAGCAGGTTGGGCACACTGACCCCTTCAGCGGAAAGGGGCCGTGGCTGTCTCAGCTGGCATAGACAGGCACTCCGGGAGTGAGACCGTCTTCCCTGCCTGCAGGCTGCTCTCAGGCTGTGCCCCAGTACAGAACAAGGCACAGCGTCTCCTTGGATGAAAGGACCCGTGCTTCGCCACAGGAAGTCGGCAGAGGCTTGAGACCACAGCAGCCACCGGTCCCTTCCAGGAACCTCCACCCGAGAGGGAGCTTGCTGGGCACTCGGGAGGTTCACAAGAGCACTCTTGGTCCTCTGGACAGGTTTGATGGTGAATGGATGGGTGTGGCAGTCACAGTGTGAGAAGAACACAGGGATCAAAGGCAGGATCAGGTTTCCCCCATAGATGGCCCCCGACCAGCCAGAGTGGGGTGGAAGGCACCCAGGCCGCAGCCCCGAGGGTGGGTATCCTGGCGTATTTCCCAGTGAGTCTGGCCTATGACATGTGGTTTGAACTGCTTTTGAGGAATCACGAACATCATTTCTGTAATTGTGGGGATTTTTCTGTTCTCAGTAGGCAAACTCCAAAACTCTTGGGCCTGTCTGAGTGAGACGCCTGGTCAGTGCACCTGACAAGCCCCTGGCCCTGCGGCTCCATTCCTGGGAGACTTTTCAGTTTGCCTGGAATGTCCACTGGACAGACAGACGCCTATCTTGTTTCTTCCGTTGTTCATCAGTGTTGACACGCTCCCCCTGTGCTCCGTCACTGACTGAAGGCAGCAAAGTCACCAAGGGCAGCCACGGAGGGACTCAGGAATGCTTCACAGGTACACGAAGCAACTCCTTTCCCCCAGGGTGCAAAAAGATGTTGCTGCCTCCAGTGACCCTCCACTTGATAATTAACGCAGTCAGCAACATGCCATTTAAAAACAAGGCTGTGTCACTGACCGTGCAGCGCTGGACACCACCCTGGTGATGCAGCTACTGTGACTTCCAACTCGAAAGGCCTTAGGTTGAGTAGCATTTTACAGTTGACAAAAGGATGAAAGGCTTTTGAATGATTATCTTCACGGTTTTCAAAATGCACCCCAAATGTCCTAGGGCCTTGCAGGAAAGTGTTGGAGATTGGGGGTGCCAGGATGCACAGGAAGGATTCCTAGTATTCAGCCCTGCGCCCCCTGAGTGGCTCGCCCTACCTGCCGTGTCTGCGGGATTCCTCTAAGATTTCCTACATTTGCTGATGACTCCGATATCCATGATCTTCTTGGGATGGACGCTAACATTGCACGTAGCGTAGGAGCCGAGCCTCTTTTGTCTAAGCTGGGCCTCTGTCTCCCAAGTGATTTCTCGACATTCCTCTTTTAGTTTTCCAGCAAACTTAAATGATGTCCTTGCCAAAGGCTTTTCATGGTATCATGGTGCTACTAGGCTTTCTGTGGTCATTATCTCCGGGCACATATGCCCTAGAACAGAAGCAGGAATGGGGGCAGGGGACACGGCTGGGGACAGGGATGCTCGCAGATGACTTCCAGGAATATCATGTGCTACTGCTCAAATCTGAACTTTTACTTTTAATAGAAAAGACTGCATGTACTTCAGATAATTCCACCACTAGACAGTTTTTATGGGTGATTATTAATTAGAAGTGGTTGTCACCTCAGCAGCACCAGCAGCCTTTAAGAACACACTCCGGTTAGCGATATTAGTGATGGTCCCAAAAGCATAGAGCACCTGCGTGGCGCCCACGTGTGCCAGGCACTGCTCTGACTGCCACCTTGTAAAAACTTAATCTAATAACTTAATCCTCATGACACCTCCCTGAGGTGAGACTGGACTCTGGACCATTCATGGCTGGACTCTGTAGGTGAGAACATGGAGACGGATGAGTAATTTGCCCACAACCACGCGGCGAGGGAGCGGCCTCGTCTGGAATCTTACCCAGGCAGCCTGACTAGACTCGGCTCACAGTCAAACTCTGGCAAAGACCTTCACTAATACAAAATGGCCCATTTCTTTTTATGTGAAGAATGATGAGTTCCAGGATAAAGGGGAAAAATGCTGGTCTCCCAGGTCTTACTAGCTATCCATTTCCTCTAAGGGGGAGTTGTGGGAAAAGAGTATATTTCACCAAGATCAAGTTTCAGAGGCTGCCTTGGTAAAGCTCAGTATCCCAGCAGGACAGCAGTATTGCTGGAGAGAACTGCAGTCCTCAGAGCACTGGGACACAAGCCATGGCCTGAGGCCACCTGTCACCCAGAGTCAGAGGGACAGTGGGGGCTTCGGGCTCGAACACAGACGTGTGGCTTGGACAGAAGTGCTCTGTGCTGGGGGCTCAGGACAGTACGGCATGCCCCCGCTTCTCAGGGTCTCCCAGCTAATTCTTGGGATGTTTCTAGTGGACTGTACCCCCTACACAGCTGGCACTGTGATTGAGCCCCTGTCCCCGTCTGACAGCAGGGGTGGCAGGTGCACTGGTGGCCCCGCCTCTGTCCAGCACTTCGTGTGCTGTGATTCTATTTGCCCACTGTCCTGCTTTCTTCACTAGGCTGTGAGGTCCTCAGGTCGAGGCCCACCCATAAGGCTGTGTCTTTCCCACTGCAGGGTCCCAGGCTAGGGCAGGTGCCCAGAAAACATTCCCTGAGTGTCTTAGCCCATCCTAGAGGATGTAACTAGATCCCATAAACTGTCACCTGTAAGCAACAGAAATTTATTTGCACAGCTCTGAAGCTGAGAAGCCCAAGACCAAGGTGGCTTTGCTGTCTGGTGAGGCCTGATTTCTGGCTTGTGGATGATGTTTTGCTAGGGTTGCCGGGAGGTAGAGGACAAAAAACTGTGTGTTGCCCATCACCTCAAGTAAGCAACACAGAGTGTGATGAGTGATTTCCTGTTAAGATGAGGCACATAGAGGGGACCCGATGAGCTGCCAATAGAGGGGCAGAGGAATGTGATGGCTCTTTATGGAACTCCCAGGCCTGGAACCCTCGTGCAGAAAGAGGGGTCTGGCCCACTGGCCTTGCACCTTTATGAGACTGTCCCGACTTTACCCTTAAGGAAAACCTGTGGTTATAGTAGGACCCAGGAGGGCAGGGGTGCTGGAGTGAGAGAGGCTTGCGTCCACTTTCATGGAAGAGGTTCTCTCTGTATCCACGCCACCTTCCGGCCTCTGGCTCTAAACACGAGACTGCTGTGTCATGAACCATGGGCAGCTGGCCGGGCCTCACCCCTGCCCTGCAGCCTCCTGAGCTGCTGATCAGGGCGAATTGCTGAAGGCTGGAAATCCCGCAGCTGTGGTTTCCCATGGATGTTGACATCATAGGAATTGAATGATTTATAGGATCTAAAACCCCCAAATGGGGCACATCTGTGTCCTCGAAGGTGGCTGCCTGGCACAATGTGGAACAGATGGTATTTGTTACCTTGTCTTCAAGCGCCAAAGCCACTAGGGGGATGCGGACATTTCAGAGAACTCGGAAAACCACGGAGGCTGTTGTGTGGGCAGCCCCAGGTGAATGCAGTTTTGGGTTGATGGTCTGGTCCTGCTGGAAATGTGCAGTCCCACCTTGCAAGCGCTCTGAGGTCTGGCCTGGCATTGGCAGAGCCCCCACCACACAGTCGGAGCTGAGGGTCATGCAGGCTGTTGTGTGGGCGGCCCCAGGTGAATGCAGTTTTGGGTTGATGGTCTGGTCCTGCTGGAAATGTGCAGTCCCACCTTGGAAGCGCTCTGAGGTCTGTCTTGGCATAGGCAGAGCCCCCACCACACAGTCGGAGCTGAGGGTCATGCTTTCTCCCAGGGCAAGGAGCCTGCTGCTGGCTGGAAAGGCTCCTCCAAGGGATTGCTGTTGGCATCACAAACTTTCACCCCTTCTCTTTCTGCTCCTTTCTCCGACTCCTGTGTCTTCTGGCTTCACTGGGCCTGGGCAGTGACCTTCTGACAAAATTATCCAGTGTGGTCCTTCCCACCTGGTCTCACACTTGGAGAAAGGACTTGTAGCAATATCCCCACCTTCCCTGAAGAGAAGAGAAGGCTGTTCTATGGGACTCGGGAGCACGGACAGAGTGCTGGGCAGGTCCTCCCACTGAAGGACTTTGGTCCGGGACTCAATATCTGTCATTCTTGGAGAGTGACCGCTCTTCACCTCTGTGTAAGACCCTGGACTCCAGGACAGACAGACCTGGCTGGGGGCAGGGGGCTCTGGGTTTGGTGCCCCTGCCACACTGATCCCCACCATGAACCAGACAAACTGCAGTGATTCTGCCCCATTAAAAAAATCCTCCATTCATAAGAAGGTGTCATTGGTTGACCAGACCTCAGCTTTCCCCTCTCCCAGGAGTGTGTGCACATGTAGCTCAGTCACAGAGGAGGGATGGAGCCACGGAGGTTCAGTGCCGGCCCTCAGGAGGGGCGTGGGGACCAGGCCCCGCACACCCGGTGAACCCCCTTCCGATGATACCTGAGGACCCTCACCTCAAAACGTCCAGGGCCCGGGCACTATGTCAGAAGCAGAGGAATTGTGCTCCCATCTCTGCGGAGGGGGAACGCCCTCAGCTGGATTTGAACTAAAATTGGAACTTTCCAGAAGTTTTTCAGGTCATGGGGAAAATAATTTAAATCATTTGTAAAGAAAAATTGATCTTTCATTTTGTAAAGCCTGTTGGAAAAGTTTCCACTGGGTAAATTCAGACTTAAGTTGAATGAAATATCTGGTCTTCCCAGCCCAGAGGTCAGCTGAGCAGGGGTGGCTGGAGCAGGTCCCCTCTGGTGCGAGGGTCCCAGTGGCTGCTTCACAGGCTTTCCACTGGAGGATGATCCCCCAGAGGGGGTGTTGTGGCCTTTCCTCTCCTGGATGAAGAGGTGTGACCGCGTGTCAGGGAGTGCCTTCCTATCGGGTCCACCCGTGCCAACATTCTGGCAACCGAGTATTTAATTGTAATGTGTGTTTTCCTTGAGTAGACATTTTACTGACTATCAAATACATTTAAAGCTGTCTTTAAAAGCTTTCAGCCACTTCATTTTGCAACAGAAACTGCGTTACCTCTGGCATGACTTGTTTGTAGAAGTGTCACATCCATGACATGGGGGGGAGGGTTGTGCGTATCCTTCGGGGACTGAGATCTCTTAAGGGGTGGCAGGAGGGCCAGGCAGGTCTCAGAGTGTCACACCCACCCACCTCGCCTCCTTTGCTCCCAGGCACCTGCCTTCTCCACACTCCTGGGGCTTCGTGAGGAAGGCTCTGTGTCACCCTCTCCGGCAGACAGGCAAGGGAGCCCCTGCTGTCCCCAGCAGACCTTGACTTTGCTTCTTCATGTGTTGAGTGGAGCCCCAAGTGGCCCTGTTCCCAGGTGTTTGCACCCCCTGCAAACTGATGGTTGCGGATGCTGCAGTGTACAGACTATAGCAGAAAAGGCAGCTAGGAGAGAAACTCGCATAGTCAGAGATCCGTGTCCTGGCTTCAGGGCCAGCGTCCCCAGGGGAGAGGAAGGAGTCCTCTACCTCATTTCCTTCTGACAATTCGAAGTCAGCTTCTCAGCAGACCCTCCCAGCCAGTTCCTCTCTCCTTCCCCCTTGGTTCCCACTCCCCCTCCTGCCTTTCTGCGCAGACCCCAGCCTGAGGGTAAGGTGTGCAGACCCGTGTCCCCCCCGTGAGCCCTCCAGGGCTGCAGCGGCCTCGGCACAGGGCTGTGGCAAGGCTGCCTGTGGCGGGATGCAGACACAGACACCTCCCCGCCCGGGTGTCTGCATGTGCAGTACGCGTGTCCCCTACTCGCTCTTCTCTCTCTTTTCTTCTCCCCTCTTCCCTCCCCCTCCCCCACCTTAGCATTTCAAATCAGAACCAAACGCAATGAAGACTAAAAGTGCTGCCATTTTCCAGGCCTCCCTTTGCAGGGAGGAAATGCCCTGCCTGCTAACAAAGGGAAGGTGGAGAGGAGCGCCCTCTCTTTCAGGGGACCTGGCTGCCACCGCCACCTCCGCCACCATCATCCTGCCTTAGCGTCAGAGACCGCAGACATCCAAAACAAAACAGCGCTTCCAACGCCGTCCCCGAAATACACACTCCCTAATTGCTAATGTTTCCTTTCTGATAACTAAAAAGACTGTGCACATTAAATAAAAGGAGATTTAATTTCTAGTTTAAATACAGCTGCTGTGATTCTTACGCACCACACAGCTGTCCCGGGCTGGCACGGGGCCACCGCGCAGAGGCCCCGGCACGTCTGACCGCATTGTCTCTCTGACACGCGTACAGAGCATCTCCGAGTGTTTGGGAAATATTTTTATTCATTTTCAGGTCTGTACCACATCCCGAGGTGGAGCCTCCCCAGCCCACACCTCCAGGCTCCTCGCACCTGTCAGAGCGTTTTGTTTTATTTTTCTCCTCCCTCGGGCAAGGTTTTCTTTTTTTCTCTGCAGAGGAAAATAATTTCTTTTGCCACTTCGTCTCTGGTTCTGGGCAGAGACAGCCCCAATAGGGCACAGTATTTCTTAGTCTTCCTAATACAAAAAAGAACAAAACTTTTTCTTTTTAACAGAAAGGACTGATCACGTGTTTTTGTTTTGAAAACCACGAGAGTCAAATTTTGGGCTGGAGTCTTAAAGAAGCATTATTGATCTGGGGCTGCGTCCCCCGGTCACAGAAGAGGAGAAATTGCCGCCAACTGCCTGTCAGGCCCTATTTGCCTCAAAATGGAAATAATCTCAGAAGATAGAGGGAAAAATTAGAGGGATTAAAGTCTTCAAGGACATTCTGACCACTTTCTTTAATTTAGAAGGTTCCTCCAGGAGGTCTGAACTGTTTCCTCTCCTTCTGTAATTGAGAAGGGTTCCTCCAGGTCTCCTGGAGGCGCGTTCCCGGGAGCCTCGGCTGTCCTGACTGGGGGACACTCTCGCCTGAGATACAGCCTTGGAAAGGCCCTCGGGCTGCACCAGCCTTTGTTCCTTTCATGGCCCCATGGTGTGAAGGCCCCTTCCCCCACGCGTCCCCCGGAGCCCCAGAGGCAGCCCTCAGCCCCTGGCCTCTGACCGGTGCTTCACGGTGTGGCCTCCTCAGGGCCCTGTGCAGCATGGGCGTGTGGACACTCTGTGGCTTCCAGGGCCCAAGACCACTGTCCCATTGGGTGGATGTGGCGATCTTGGCCTCATCCTCTTGGCAATGTCACCACTCAAGGTGCTTGAGCAGGTGACCTGTGTAAGTCTGTGGGCGCCCGTGCCAGTGCACACGCACTGGGGCTTCTGCAGCACTTCTGCTCTGTTCTGGAGGTGGGGAGTTGGAGAGCGAGGCCCTCAGGCCCTTTCCTCGGGTCTTCCCTGTGTCCTCAGATGGTCCCCATGTGTACCTGTGCCCCAATGTCTTCTTTTCCTAAGGACGTTTGTTATAGTGAAGGAGCCCCCACCCCAGGGACCTGTTCAGAGACACTGCCTACAAATGAAGCCCCATCTGGACATTGTGGGTGCCAGGACAGCAGTGTGTGAACTCAACACCAGTGCCAGCCCCAACGGCAGGGAGCTGAGTGTCGGGTGTGCCCCCAGCCAGACCCAGTTGGGGTTGACCCAGGGCCACAGAGCTGTCCCTTAGCCGGGTCATTGCGACACGGCAGCCTGACTGTTGTGACTGGCTTTCCTGCTGAATGGATTCAATTTGTGCAGGCAGGAGGAGAGAAGGATCAATGGTTGAACAGGCCCAGAGGTGGGTCCTCTAGGCCCAGCTGGGTCCTGCTCACACTCAGCTGGGCCCATAGGAAATGCCCTTTTCTCTCCAAGAGGAGAGGGGTCTGTGGGTCCTGGAAACACCCATGTTTACCCGACACAGGAACCAGCACAGAGTGAAACAAATTATAGCCCAAGAACCACATCTGGGCCCTCATCTATCCTTGTAAATAAAGTTTTATTGTAATGCAGCCCCACTGATGCGTTATCCTGATGCTGCCACAGCAGAGTTGAGTGCCTTTGACACACCCCCCGCCTGTGGCCCGTGGAGCATTGAATGTTTCTATCTGGCCTTTGCTAGGAAAGTTGGCCAACCTGTGGATGAGAGCACTGAAATCTCAAAGGTCGGGTTTTGTTGGACGGTGGCTGCGTGGCACCACCAACTTGTTCAGTTCCACCTGCCATAACGTGCATATTTGGTTCAAGTTTATAACTTAAGGGGCCCACAGGCTACACTGAATGTCCAGAGTCACAGGGCGATGCCGCCCTCCTATCAGAGTGTGGACAGAGCCACCACGGGACCTGCTCACACCCAGAGCAGGGTGGACACCAATGCAGGGTGGGGACGGGGCAGGGGCAGGGCTTCCTGCAAACCCAGACCTGGATGGTAGTTTGATGCCAGATTTTACATCAAAGTCCCCACCCCCATGGCAAAACCTGGCCTTTATTTAACTTCCTGTGTCATAAATGAACTGAATTTTTTTTAAAAAATGGACCAACCTTTCTACTTTTCTTAGTTATGAAATCAGATAATTTTATAAAGAAATTGCTTAGTCGATACTTCATGTAGGTCCGGGCTCCACAGCTATCTGGGGGACAGAGCAGGGGACCTGGCAGGGGCCAGAGCTGCAAGTGTCCCCGGCTCCAGATGCCAGCCAGGCCTGCGCAGTCTCCACGTGGGGACAGAGCCTAGGCTGCTTGGAAGTCTGCAGGTCACAAAGAGCCACACACACGCAGGGTGTGACTCCAAGTGTCCCTGTCCAGGTCTCCTCTGTCCATTCCCCACACTTTAGAGGGGGAAGGACGATTCCAAGCACCCCAGACTCGAGTCCTGAGCTTTCTCAGCCACGCAGAGGTCTATGTCTGCACAGCTCCAGCCCCGGCAGGGTCCAGCCCCTGCCCACGGAGCGGGGCTTCACTCCCGCCTAGTGTGGGTTGTGCTGTGTCTCACCTGGAAGCTCTCGTGCGTGGCCCACGTGTCCTGCCAGACCCCAAGTTGCCTGAGAATAGGCTCAGCACCCCATTTGCTTCTGTACTTCAGGGGTGGGGTGGTCTTAGACTTTTAATCCAGAAGTTCAGCCCTACACAGGAGGCATCACCCAGACCTGCGGGTGACCCCTCCGCCCCCCGCCCCAGAGGGGGAAGGGCCCTTCTGTGGTCTCAGTTTCCCCAGGCTCTGATGCTTCTGCTTGCCACATCCGGGAGGCAGTGGCTCCAGAGTCCGGTGTGCAGCGCAGACGGGGAGACCGACCCACTGGATGAGGCCAGCCTTCCAGGGGTGGGAACCTGTGGCCTTCTACATCCTTAAGGCCATGGTTCCCACCCCTGCATGCTCACAGATTGCTGAGCCCCCAGGACAGCTGGTGTGCGGCCCCTTCCTGCCTACCTGTGTCTCCCTCGGCTTTTCTGAGATGAGTACCTGCTGTCCCCACTCAGCTGCCCACAGTCACCCAGGGGCCCAGCCAGGTGCTCCCGAAGGACAAACAGGTGAAGGGTAGATGAAGTGGGCGTCTGTCCAACCTGCTTTTCCTACAGCGAAACTTACTGGTTCTCACTCAGCAGGAAGTGATTGCTCAGCCCTGCACAGCCCTCCAGCGTGTTGCAGGGGAGCCGCCTCCCGGGAGCACACGGGATCCCACGGAGCTTTGGCAGTGAGGGGAGGGTAGTGGGGTGGCAGGCTCTGGACGATCAAAGGGAGGAACCCAAGCTTCACCCCTCACGTCTTTTCAGGTCTTCAAAGCCTCCATGGGCCCACACAGTACCCAAGTGGGAGTCAGAAACGTGGGGCTGGTGGGCAGGGTGGGGCCTGGTCAGAGGTCCAGGGCAGAGGTCCAGGATAGTGGAGAGAAGCAAGTGGGAGGTCACCACAAGCACTCAGCTCAGGCTGTGTCCACCCACACCCAGGGCCCCTGCACCATCCAGCCGGATGGCTGAGAGCACCTTGAGGCCCACTTCTTTGCACGGGTGGCAGCCTTCACCCAGCTTGCCCCCCCAAACCGCACCCTTGGAGCTGTGCTCAGGTAGACACAGACTCACACAGCACACAAGGCGTGCACGAACGTGAACCACAGTAATAGGAAGGGAGGGAGCTGGAGGCCCAACGGGTAGTCGGGCAGCCCTCAGCCCCCATTCAGTAAAGGGGGTGCTGGTACCCAGACAGCAGTCAGGATTGACCCCCAGGCCAGAAGTCCAGGTCTGGCCCTGTCTCTGGAGGGCACTGGAGTTCAGGGCCATGGCCAACCTAGTCCAGGACAACATGGAGTGGCCAGGTCGGCAGAGCAGCAGGGGCTGGGCAGGCCCGTTCCTGGGACACCTGCCCTTGGCCAGAGGACAGTGGAGTAATCAAGTGGTGATGGGCATTTGGAGGACTCAGAATGGAGAAAATGAGAAAAAGAAATGAGGTGGCAGGCGTGGGGCCAACTTCGATGGCTTTTCACTGCTCATATTCAATTTTCTTTCCTTTCCCCTGAAACATGACAAAGAAAACCTATTTCTGTACTCAAAACCTGAGCAATCACCTATGGCCCTTAAGTGTCTTTTCAGAGGCACATGATTGAAGCAGCCACAGCAGGTGGCAGTGAGAATAGGGCTATGTTGGGAGTGTGGCGGGCGTCCGATTACCCCCTTGGCTCTGTGAGCAGCACCAGGGTCCTCCCACCGCAGCCAGGGGCCACCAGACTGCTGGCTCCATAGGCCCTCAGTGATTCCCTGTCCCCCGCACAACACAAGTGTGTCCTCACAATCACCAGGGTGATAATGTGGAATTATTGCTGTAAATAGTCAGGGCAGATGTAATTCATTATAATAGAAAAGGAGAGTCACACTCCTCGGTCATCTCTGTGCCGTTCAGTTCTCAAAGTCGTTCTTCTCTCCCAGGGCCTTCCTTAAACAATTCCTACCACCCCACTGTTTCCGTTCTGTGGGCAGCTCCTCCAAGGCCTGGGCCACTGTCAGCAGTGAGGCAGGTGGGGGATCCCAGCCACGTGCCCAGAGCCCCCTGGGGCTATGCCATTTGTGCGTAAAGCGCCCCACACGCTGTGCCAGTGGGCCCAGACACAGCCACATGGCCACTGCAGGCAGGCAGAATGCCCAGCTCCTGCTGCCCGCTGTCCTATGTGCGGGGAGAGTGCTGCCACCTCCCCTGTTGGGGACGCTCTGCGCAATGTGATGTTAGTAACCTCAGTCCTCGAGACATTCCTCACCTGTCTAGGCTGTTCAGTCTACCTGCCTGGGAATTCACACCTTTGCCCTGGGCACCCTCATTTTCTGCCTTCCCTGGCCCTGGCAACAGCTCTTCTACTGTCTCTACTTATCCGAATTTTATGTCCTGCGTGCTGCATGGTGGTGCAGCTGCGTGGTGTTGTCTCCCCGTGTCCCAGCTATTTGGTTCAGCGTGGCGTCCTCTTGCTTCACCCGCATTGTTGTGAATAGCGGAATCGCCCGGGTTCTGAAGGTCCAGTGGTGTTCCCCTATACATATACACACATTACAACACATGGCATGTGACGTTTAGCCACAGTTTCTCTATCATTCAAGGCCTTTTTTAAAACAAGGAAGGAAAGCTCAACCTACACAGCACAGGGCAGCTAGCACAGGGCGAGCATCTGAGCCCGGAGCTGGCCTGGGCTTCCTGTGGGCAGAGCGCAAATGTGTAGACTCAGCCGCCCGCCTCTACCCCGGAATTTCCTCCCACTTTGACTGACGAGCCTCCAGGAAAGCTGCAGTGTGGTCCTGGGGACACTGAGGCAGGAATAAACAGTGCCCATTTCCCGGCTCCCCGGGACACACTCTCGGGACAGGCCCTGTGCAGGCCTCTGGTGCCAGGCAGACCCGGGCCTGGCATCTATCTCACAGTCTCACTGCCTGTGCGGGGACCTGAGAAGTTTTAAGGACTCTTCTCTGACTTCAGGCATGTTCCGTTGGCACAGCTCACAGTTTACACCACGCTTGGTGCTTACTACTCGGTGGCTCCTCCGAGGGCATCTGACAAGTCCTCAAGATCATGGAGGGAGGTCAGAGGGACAACACAGTCAGAAAAGGCTTCACAGGGGAGATCTCCAGCTGGTCTTGAAAGAGGGATGGGATCTGGCTGAGTAGCAAGCCAAGGCCACCATGTTCCTGGTGGAAGGGAGTGATGCCTTGTGGACCGAGGTGCCAAGTCTCCGGGAACTGCAAACATACCACAGCTGCTCCGGGCTCTCCCTGACAGTTTGGTGGGTGGCATGAATCCTGCTGTGGCTCCTGCCTGGCCGGTGGAGAAGCCAAGTGTGTGTGAGGTGGTTGAGCCTGCAGCTGGGCGCTAGTCCCTACTGCCAGGTCAGTGCCCAGCAGGGCCTTCGTGTAGGGCTGTGGCGGCTGCCCCCAGAACCCGACCCCTTCTCCCACTCCACGTCAGCCTGCCTGGCAGCCTCACCATCTCAGTGGATCCCCACAATGCCACCCACTTGCTACTCTGCAAATCACACCCAGCTCCCTGGTCAGCATAATCCTAGCCTCATCCCTGAACCCTTCGTAAACCATCAAATCCCCGGCCCTCTTACCCTGTCTGAATGTGTGGATTTTCTTTGGGGTGATCAGTCATGCGCCACCTCTGGGCACCTGTTCTGTGGCCTTCTGTACTGCCCATCAGGTTTGTGTGGACTGACTGTTTTTTGGCAGTGGTCCTGATGGCATAGGGAGAATTTCATTCAAAAGCTTCCTTCATCTAAAGCTCCGTTTCTTGCTCCTTTTCTAACCTTCCTTCTTATCTTTCAGAGATGTTGGTCAGTCTTTCTACCCCACTTCCACATGGGGCTGGAGGAGACCTGCCCAGCTCTGGCCACTCTGCTCAGTAGCAGCTGCTAGGGTTCTGCCATGGCCGTATTGAGAAGGGTACAATTGTCTTGCTGTTGTGGGTGTCAGTATCTTGTGGGTGACAACACTGAATTTTACAGGAGCCCCACGGGAACTGGAGAACCACAGTGGGTAAGAGATCCCCCTTGGTGTCTTGGGAAATGGCCTTGGGGGTGACAACACTGAATTTTACAGGAGCCCCGTGGGAACTGGAGAACCACAGTGGGTAAGAGATCCCACCTTGGTATCCTGGGAAATGGCTTACTGCAAGGAAGCCCCTCCCTGTGTGACTTGTCCAAATCCCTTTTCACTGCTTTGTAATAATTAGCTAGCCTGCCTACCCAAAGATCAATCAGAACAAAACTCTCTTTAATCAAATGCTGGTCCAGCTTCTCTCCTCCCCTGTTCCTAAACTCTGCCTGCAAATGTGGGGCAGGGAACAGCCCCCAGCATAGGCAGCCTGGGATCAAACCTTCCTTGGCCTGCTGTCAGAGTGTGAGACCCTTCACCCCATTTCCCCATACAAGTTTTTCTGATGTGTTCATTTCCTTCTAGAAAAAAAAAAAAGAGAGAGACCTCTTTCTGCCCCCTTTGGAGACATTTGCTGACCTTACAGTCAGAGCAGTCCCTCATCGCAATGGTCAACTGTCTCTTTCGTCCTTTGTAGAAGCCCTTTCCAATACGGCATTTCTTCCCTAGGCGTGGGTTTGTTCCTGTTGGACAGGTAGGAATGGAGAAGGTGGGACCACCTGAGCTCTACCCTGTACAGGGCAGGGCTGTCACCACAGAGAGTGGGTGTCGGTCAGGAGGTGGCCCAGGCTGTGGGGGAGAGAGGCATAACTACTCCATCCACTAGCCCAGATGAGGCACATCTCAAATAACTGATGAGCACCAGGGAACTAATGGACCAAGAGCCAGTTGAAACATTGCCAGTGAGAGGGAGCTATGTCCTTCTAGGAGCCAGGCCCCGCCCTCCTGAGAGGTGTGAGCTGACCACACCCCACCCCGGGAGCCCGCACCCAGGGTTTCACCCCTCTGCAGTGGAGAACACCTGTCTAGCGCCCACACACTCCAGGGTCCCAGGTGTAGGGCTTCTCTCCTCCAGGTACACGCTCGCTGTCTTACTCTGTAACACTCTTCTCAAAATGTCTCCATCTTTCCTCACCACGCAGCACTGCCGTCCGCCACACCTGGAGGTGGGGCCGCCCCTGGGAGTGTGCCGAGGCCAGGCAGCTGTCTCCCCTCTGAGGCAGAACCTGAAGGCGGGATGCTCTATTTATAATTGGGGGAATTTTGGAATCATAACTCTTTCATTATAAAGTGCCTTAAGCTCTCAGGCAGCAATCAAACACAGCAATATCCGGTGTCAGCAAGGGAAGGACGTGTGTATTTTTAAAAACATTATCAAAGAGCTGAAGTCTAAATGATGTTCATTGAAGGCAGGTGTTGACAGTATTTACGACTAAAAGGTGCAAATTTACTTATCAATAGGAAAAGCACCAAAGCATCTCAGAACTGTGGCTTATTTAATGATCCCAATATCAGAACCTTCCTTGATGTGATAGCATTTTTTTTGACATAAGTTTATAGATGTATTCTCATGCCTCTGGTATAACCAACAATTTACAAATCAACCAGACATGTACTCTATGGGGCAATTCAGGATATTTGCCTTTGAAATCCCCTCAAGAGACTTGAAAATCCGGTTTGTTGTGTCTTTAAGATTCAAAATACATTAACACAAAATACAAAACAGGCTGAGGTTAATTTGTACACCAGCTTCTTCCGCAACGCGTGCTTTTTACTCTCAGATGACTGATGTGTTCCTTGAATGTTTAAAAATGCTCCCAGGTTTAGACTAGACAGGGTGGCATCTTTGCCTCTTAGAAATGATGCTCAGTTCAGCGAGGGTCGGCGGGAGAGCCCTTTGTCCACACAGGTTCCTGGACAGGAGAGGGGATCGCAGGTGCCTCCGTGTTTCTGTGGGGCCCTCACACACTGAGCTCGCAGGTTGATTGGGCTCTGGAGTTTTAAAAACCCGAGGAACTGTTGCACATGTCATGAGGACCAGCCAGTGGTGACACAAATCTTCCACGGTGAGTGGAGCCCAAATGCAGGACTCTAGAAAGCAGGGTAAACACAGGGATTGATGTGTACTTGGTTTTTAATAGCATCCCTGAAAAATCAGTGCCAAAAATATGAAACGAGATGGGGTAAATTGCAGCACAAATTGCCACAGGTCACAAAAATGTCTGTTGGGTAATAGATGACATTTTATAAAGTGCCTCCAGGCCCTGTCATGTGAATTTGTTCTCTGAGAGCCCATTCTTGGACCCGTACACTCCGCAGGGCACTGCTCTCCTCCTCGGGGTGGCCACGGCCAGCCTCATGAGGCCACCAAGAGCTTGCAGGTGGCTGGTCTAAGGTGGTATGTGTGCTTATGGACTTTGAAAACTTAGTAAAAGGAAAAGAATGTGAACTACATCATTGAGAACCTCTTTTGTTGGTTATATGTTGAATATAATTTCACATTTTTTGGTGAAAATATGCAGTATTAAAATGAATTACAGCTGATTCTTCTTCTTCTTCTTCTTCTTTTTTTTTTTTTGCAGTTTTTTTTTTTTTTTTTTTGCCAGGGCTGGGTTTGAACCTGCCACGTCCAGCATATGGGGCTGGAACCCTACTCCTTTGAGCCGCAGACGCCCCTCTACAGCTATTTCTTCTTAAAAAATGTGGCTATGAGAAAAGACCCACGTCACACACGACCTGTGTGGCTCCTCCGATATGTTCACGGGTGGTGTCGACCTTGAATGAGGATGGCCACACAGATCGTAAAAGAAGACTGCACAGGTCATCACACTGTGACACAGACAAAAGGCATGGTAGGATTTAGTGAAAGAGGAAGGGTGCTGGGGGCTAGGTAGGCAGGGGACAGTGTCCTGAAAAAGGCATTCCTTTATAGCTTTCAGGATGATGATGATTTAAGAAAAGGACTGTGAATGGCAGGGCATCTTAAGAAGGGGATTTGCACAGGAGCCACAGAGCCCAGCAAGGAACTTGTGCAAATTTGCTGTCAAGAAGGCTTGGCTAGTGGCTGTGGAGGCCGTGCATCGAGCTGCTGGGCACTGTGTCACCCACAGAGTCATGCTCCTTGTGGGTAGGGAGAGCGGCACACTGGGATTCTCCCCATTTCACAGATCAGGACGCTGAGGCGCAGCACAGGGAGTAAGCCCTGTGACTGAGGAAGGCGGGATTCCACCCGCTGTCCAGCCTGGACCCCAGGCTCTCAGCCACGGGGCTCTGAGCCGGTCATTGCTGGGTGCATATTCACTCGGGCAAGGCACATGCAGCCCCCTCCCCTCTGTCCCCCAGCCCCAAGGGGCAGCCCCAGCGCTGTGGGCTCCTGGGTAGGTTGGCTCTCCAGAGTCCCTGCTCCTTGCACAGAGGAGGAAAAACCTCAAGCCTTCAGTAGCAGCGGCTGTGTAAGGACAGGTATCTTTGCTCTGCACCCTGTAGGCCCCGTCGGCCCCAGGGAGTCTCTTGCTGGGTTGTGCACCTGAGGGAGCTGGTGTCCCCCCACCAGGAGGGCGTTTGGTGAGAGAGACCCAGCAGACGCAGCTCATGGCATTTCTGAGGTGCAGACTCCACCACGGGCCAGGGGCTGAGGAGGCAGGGCCACTCCTGCCCTGCACAGCCTCCGTGGAGGATGCAGAGAAAAAGGCGCGGAAAGGAGGCAAAATGCCCAGCTGGGGGAGACTACTGGGCTGGAGAGAGCAGGACTGGGGGTTCCGGCTTCCCACGTGGATGCCCAGCCCCTGGAGCGTGTGTCAGGGAGAGACTGTCCCCCACCACACGAAGCTGAGAGCTGACCCAGACGCAGTGGAAACCATAAGGAGGTAGAAGTCACACCGACCTGGCCAGTCCCCCCCCTTTCCCCTCTCCCCCTTCCCTTCCTGCTGTCTAAAACACTGATTGTCTGGCCCCTGAGCCAGGTAAGTCCCCAGATGAGAAGACTGGGAATGTTCCACCTGTCCTCTGTCCCCCACACAAAGGGGACCCTGGGTGCCACCCCTTCCTCCTGGTAGTTGTGGGAAGGCCTTGTCCATAGCATGGAAGAGGCCACCTGGCTGTGGGGACACGCTGTGCCATTATCCACTAGTCCCTCCTCTCTGATGAGCTGATCACACCAGTTAGCGCCTCTCCCACTGTGCCCCAGGGACCTAGCGAGGCAGCGTCCCCACTGTCACGCTCTCCTAGGAAGCACGAGTGATGTTTGTAGCTCCCAGCAGGAGAGGGAGGTGGCGTCACTGATGCCGTCCTGCCTGAGTGGCGCTTCCTGAGTTCAGGGCTGGGTTCCCCCCATGACCCTGTCAGCGTTCACCCCGTGGCTACTATCCACTCCACTTTACAGATGAGGAGATGGGGCTCCGCACAGGTGGTAACGCCTCAACCCCCCAGCTGGGAAACGTGCAGGGTCAGACTAACCCTACGCCTGCCTCACTGCAAAGCCTCTCCCATGGTGGATCTAAGACCCTGGCAGAGAAAGCGGAACGGGGATTTGTGAAGGAGTGGGCATGGGGGCGGGGACGGGGCGCTAAGGATGCTTTGTCCAGAGGAGCTCCTGCGGAAGGAGCAGGTCCAGGACCAGGGCTCACTGTCTGTGCTCCCCTCCGCCAAGTGGCCTCCTCGGACCCTCCTGTGGCCCAGCGGTGGTGGGTGATACTGTCTGCCCCAGAGTACACGCTGTGCCTCCTGAGTTGCCGCAGTAAACTGATGGGAGACCCTGAGAAGTTCAAAGACTCCAGAATGGTGTAATTACTCTGCAAAACACCTGCTGGTGGCCCCAACTTGGCTCTCTCCCCGACGTCCACGTTTCCCCTCTGTGTGTGTTGCACATGGTGGGAAGTGGGCACCGGGGTCCTTTCAGCAACAACTGCAAGGCCGCTAAGGGCTTCTGCAGGGCAGCTCAGGTCTCGTAGAATGTTGACACAAAGTCCCACAGGTGGCCTTCCTCGTTCCAGTGGGCCTGTGATGTTGCCCCTCTGAAGCTGCCGCTGGCAACCTGGGGTCCAGGCCTCATGTGACCTAGAACAGTCGCTTGGTGCCTTTAGCCCTCACTGTCCTGCCCTGAGATTCAAGACCCGTGGCCCCCGAGGACCTTCCCAAACCCCCAGCCTCACACCTAGGGCTGGGACTGGGACTGTGGCCTGTTCTCAGCCCCTGAGCAGGTAATCAGTGAAGAACTGTAAACTGCCACAACTTCCCTTTTAGTTACAAAAATTGACTAAAGAAAATGTCAGTGTTTACTAGTAGAAACAGTTGCTGAGGACTTTGTAAAGCCAGCAACGTGCCTGAGCTAGCCCAGTTCTCTCACATACACCTGTCATCAGCATTCCCCAACACAGTGGGTCCAGAGACATGTGAGCAGGGTTCAGGCGCATAGATAGTCCATTCTTGCTGCTGGGATGTAAGAAGCCTCTGGAAGGAACTAGCATCTGAATGGGTCTTGAGGGAAAGTTGTTGTTTTGCAGGTAGACAACAGGAGTGGACTGGCTTCTAGGAAGAAGCGCGTGGTGCAGCCACCTGCCGTGTTCAGCACCTCATCAGAGGCAGTCTCCTGCTCAGGTAGGGTGATCGTCACTCAGCGTTCCTTGGATGGGCAGATGGGGGGGCGCAGGAACAGATGGCGTGGAAACCCAGGAGCCTGTGAGCTGCACCCCCTGGGGATGGGAAGGCAAGAAGAGCCAGGCCTGAAGGATGAGCCACAGTGCCAGAGAGAACAAGGCCTGTGGGACGGGGACGAGACATCAGGCCAGAGGCATGTAGGTTTTGTTGGGATGAGGTTGGGATTACGCTGTGGCCGAGGTGTCTGTTTCTAGAAGCAACCACGACAAGACAGGGGCCGAGAGGTGCCAGCCCTCAGAGCCTCAGGTTGACAAGACTCTGACATGCCCCTGAATTAAAGCCCGGCTTGGTCATTTGCTCAGGGACGATGGGTCAGGCAGACTGGAACCCTGGGATTTTACTTGTAAGCTCCTGCTCTTTGGAGCAACATTCTAGAAGCCCAAGTTAAGGATTTGAGGTATTTAACTTCTGCATGTGTGATTTACTTCATTTTTTTTTATTGGACAATGACAAATTATAATTGCACGTGTTTATGGGGGCATGATAAATGTGCACAGTGTGGAATAACAGAATCAGGCCAAGTATCACATCTGTCCCTGCAACACTTAACAAGTGTTCCTCCTCCTACCTAGGGCTTTGCACCCAACACCTGCCGCCCTTCACCCCTGCCTCTGGCACCGCTTTCTGCTCCCTGATTCTGGGTGTTTGGCTTTTGAGTGAGAACACGCAGGCTTTCTGTGTCAGGCTCATTCTGCTTAGTGTAACATCCTCCAGACTCGTCCCCACTGTCAGTGTGATACAATTTCCCTCTTTTTGTCAAGGCTGAGTAGTATTCCTCACACCACGCTGCCTTTATCCCTTCATTCACCCCCGAGGGACACAGGTTGACTGTACAACTTGGCTGTGAATAGTGGTGCAATCAAGGTGGGGCGCCCACAGCTCTTCAACAAGCTGACCCCAAATCATCGGGATGTACACCCAGTAGGGGAATTGCTGATCCCATTGTGGTTCTATTTTTAGCCATTTGGGGACCCTCCACAGAGTTTTCCATAACGACTCTACCAATTTATATCCCACCAACACCCTCATCAGCACTTACCTTTCATCATCTGATAATAGCCAGTCTGACAGGTGTGAAGTGATATCTCGTGGTTTTAATTTGCATTTTCTTAATGCCTAATGATGGTGAGCATTCGCTCATGTGTCTGTCGAACATCTGCGTCTCTTATTTTGAGAAATGTCTATTCAGATCCTTTGCCCGTTTGTAAACGGGGTTATTTCTTTTCTTGCTGTTGAGCTGAGTTCCTTATGTTTTGGATATTAATCCCTACTGGGTGTGTGATTTGCAAATATTTCTTCCCTCCTGCAGGTCACCTCCTTACTCTCCATTATTTTCTTTTCTGTGCAGAAGCTTTTTCGTTTGAGAAATCCCATTTGTCTATTTTTATTCTTATTGCCTGAGCTTTTGAGGTCAAATCCAAACAATCGTTGCCCAGACCAATGCCATAGATGTTCCTGTATTTTTTCTTCTAGGAGGTTTAGAGTTTCAGGTCTTATGTTTAAGTCTTTAGCTTATTTTGAGCTCATTTTTGCACAGGGTGAGATAGGAGAGCCCAATTTCATCCATCTGTGTGTGGACATTGTTTTCCTAACAATCTTTATTAAAGAGACTGTCCTTTTCCTATTGTGTATTCTTGGTGTTTTTGTTGAAAAATCTATTGACCATAAATTTGTGAGTTCATTTTTGGATTCTCCTTTCTGGTCCATTGGTCAATATGTCTATTTTTATATAGAAAGAATATATCTGAACACAATAAAAACCATATATGACAAACCCATAGCTAACATTATACCTAAGGCTGTAAGGCTGAAAGCCTTTCCTCTGAGATGAGGAACAACACGTGTCCACCCTCATCACTGCTCTTCAGCACAGTACTGGAACCCCAGCCAGAGCAGTGAGGCAAGACAAAGAAATAAAAAGCATCCAAACAGGACAGAAAGAAGTGAAATTGTCCTTGTTTGCTGATGAAATAATCTTCTATATAGAAAGCCCTGAAGACTCTACCAAAAACTATTAGAAATAATAAACTAATTTGGCACTTTTGCAATGTATGAAATCTACGCACAAAAATCAGCGTGTAGATTTCTATACATTCACAACAAACTATCTGAGAAAGAAATCAAGGAAACAATCACATTTATAATAGCTACCACAAATTGGTAGCTATTATAAAAGTTTAGTGGAAGAGGCGAAAGATCTTTATGAGGAAATTTACAAAACTTAGCTGAAAGAAGTTAAAGATGTAAGAAATAAATGGAAAGACATCCCATGTTCATGGAAGTTGTTCTTCCACAGAGGATGGACACAGAGAGATGGGCCCTTGAGACAAGGTAGAATTTGGGTTGGGGGGAGAGCAGAGATGAGAAGAGAATGAGATCAGTGTATGTAGGAGACACCAAGGAAACAGGCTCCACCGGGGGAGACGTGCACGGGCGGTGGTGGCAGGCAGGGGGACATCAGGCTCTGAGCTATGAAGCTGGACTGGACATGGTAGGTGGCAGCACCTTGTGGTTTCTGGACTGCGCTTTAGGAAGGTGAATGGGCCTGGGCAGGTGCAGGGGACAGGTTTGTTGTCACAGAGAATCCACAAACGCTAACAAGGCCAAGAGAAGCTACCTATATTTGTCGTTGCGCACCTGCAATGCTAAACACTGCAGTGACTTAAAAGACCCTCAGTGAGCGATCTTATTCCCAATTACTGTGGTTATCGCTGACTATTAATCATATATATAAGCTTCAAATGAACAATGTTTATTATTTATTCTTTTTCTGCATTTTATTTACATGAGAGTTAATTTGGAGAAGCTTCTCTTGCAAAGTCAGCCCCCAACCCAGTGGTTTTTAATGGTTCAGAATCTTTTTGTTTGTTTGTTTTTAATTCCAAATTAATATGAGGGAACAAATTTTTAGGTTACATTGTTCTCACTTCCAAGGTAAAGTTCAAGTTGTAGGAGAGCCCCTCACCTGGAGGGTCATGCTGAATACCATTGCATTGTGCATATTAGGTGAGATCCCATCAAATGCCCCCCTCCCACCAACTGTCCTCCCCCCTTCCCCTTCCCCCTCACCTCTCGCCCTTGCTAGACTATATTTGGGTTGTATCATTCATATGAGTAGTGTATAAGTGTTTATATATTGGTTTCATATTAGTATTGAGTACACTGGATACTTTTTTCCCCATTCTTGAGATACTTTACTAAGAAGAATGTGTTCCAACTCCATCCAGGTAAACATAAAAGCTATAAAGTCTCCCTCTTTTTATGGCTGAATAGACCTCCATGGTGTGCATATACCACAATCTGTCAATCCATTTATGGGTTGATGAGCATTTGGGTTGCTTCCACGACTTGGCAATTATGAATTGAGCTGCGATAGATATTCTGGTGCAAATGTCCTTGTGGTAAAATGAGTTTTCTTCTGGGTAATCAGATTGCAGGATCAAATGAAAGGTTGACTTTTAGTTCTTTGAGAATTCTCCATATTTCTTTCCATAAAGCAGCAGTTCTCAACTTGTGGGTCTCAACCCCTTTGTAGCAATGAAAATACATCATGGCATTAGGAAGGTTGAGAACCACTGCCATAAAGGTTGTATTAGTTTCAGAACCTTTGAATTTGCTTTTGGCAGAGTCCGTATCTCCAATCCCTGCAATTAAGTATAATAGTAGCTTCAGAATAAATAACTGTACATCCTGACCAGGAGGATAAAGACATGAGACTCGAGTTTCTCTATTTCTAGGTGACCACTTAGAGTTTTTCAGTTGTATTGAAAATTTAAAACAAGGAAACAGCAAATTCGCAGAGGCATAATACTGTATCTTTGTTTGACAATCATAAATCTTTATTCAGATATAAAATAATTCGCCGAAATTGAACAATATCTTTAAAAGTGAAATTCTTTTAAAATGTCTTATTTCAACTCTAATGAACAAGTTAAGAAAATAAGCATTATTGATGACTATATGTGATTATTTCTAAAAATAACGTGTCGTGTGGAGGAGGGAGGCCTCTGGGGGCGAAGGTGTGCCCTGGCAGAGTGAGAGATGGGAGGAGGGGATTGGGGCATGGGGGAGGGGGCATCACAGCCCCAGGCGGTGGGGGAGAAGCCCAGAGAGAGGAGAAAAGGCTCAGGGCTTTCCCTGCACTCCCACATCCCATCTGGCAATTATGTTGTGAGACATATTGTTCTTTAATTATTCTGGCTTCTTTCATGAGTCTCTGTCTCTCCAAAAATATGAGTTCCACAACAGAAACTGCACTATCCCTTTTTCTTTGTACCTTCCCACAGTGCTTCGAATGGTGCTGGGTGTAACGAAATGACGTCTTTCAATGTGTTTCCTCGTGAAATCCTTGGCCAACGATGGCTGTTTCTTCACAAGGTCCTTTTTTCCCTCCCTGAGAAAGATCTTGCTCAGTGCGAGACTAGTGCCCATTCAGCCCTTCTACACGTCTGCTGCACCCGTGCCCTGGCTGTGCCACCGTGCCAGCAGGTGCCTTCTGCCATGCTTGGAAGATGGAGCTGCCAACAGCAGATGACCCAGGCCCATTGTGTGGGTTCGGGTGTCCAGTGGGCTCCTCAGACCAAGTCTACAAAGGCTTCATGAGGGAAGGAGGCTCTGGTCATAAAGAAAGGGCAGAGGAAAGGAAAACAGGGTGGGCACAAGTGTAGAAAATAACATTGTTCTTACAGAAAGGGGTCAGGTGCTGCTTCTGCAGAACCTCTGCCCTGTGATCATGTGAGTGAGGTCTGGGTGCAGCTTCTGAACCCTGCTGACTATGACCGGTCAGACCCTAAAGTTCAAGAAACAAGGGAGCCTCGGTGGAAGGACAGCTGTAGGGGACGTGTACGAGAAACATGGTGGAGCGTCTCGGGGCCGGCGACACACGTCTCCCTCGCTTCCCAGAGACTCAGAGGAGCGAGGTCCTGCTCCGTCCTTCCAGCTGTCCATGCCCTCACCAAAGGGCAGGGCCAGGGACCAGGGGGATCTTCGTGGGGAGACTGGGAGCTGATGCTGGTGTTGGGGCTAGGCTAGAGACCCTTCTGCCCGTCCCAGCTTTCAAAGCACCCAGTGGGTCCCTCTCAGGAGCTTGTGACCTGTCCTGGAGGTGTGGGTCCCCTCCTTCCACGTGTGATTAGGAAACCCAGATGTCTCTTAGTCTGGGCAGTCCTCAGCTACAAGTTCACATCATCGCTGATAAGTCCTCTCCTGCCCTGTCCCCTGGCTGACATGGTCCACTCTGCTCCTGACGTCCCTATGTCCTGGGCTCTGAGCTATCTTGCCCATTTCTGCTGTCAGCTCAGCCCAGCAAAAGAGTGCCCAGATGTCAGCTAACAACCTGACACTGGGGGGACTCTGCTCTTTCGAAGGAAATTCTCTGCCATCAAAGAGTGCCCAAGGCCACAAAGAAAGGTAGAGAAAGGGCTGATTGGGAGGTGCACGTGCACACACGTGCCCCCCCGTAGGCGTGTACCTGCCCCCCCAAATCTGCAGTGACTATGCCTAACTATATGGGAGGGATGGGACCGCCTCTCAGTCCACACACCTGGGCAGATCCACACGGTGGGAGGCCTCACCAGCTCCCCCAGCCCAGTGCTCCCTGGGGCCACTGTCCTTCCTGAGTGCCCCACAGAGGGCCAAGCAGGGCAGCAGCTGCCCCCTCCCCCGGCTCGCAGGTAGCATCCGGAGTGCTGGTTTTTCCAGCTGCTGTTTCCGTTTTAACAAGCAGTTGCGCAGGAAATCGGCAGTAGCCTAATGATGTTGAAGGCTAAGTCAGGTATGGTGTTCTTGTTGGGGGTGTTTTAAAATGATCAAAACAGCCCAATCCTGGTAAACTCATTCTCACCTGGTGATCAGATGGATCAGATAGAAGCAAAGTCAGTGATCAGAAGAGCCGCCGCACAGTGTGGCTCCGGCTTGCTGGGCGCTCTGAGAACGTGTGCTGACGCCGGGGGCGGACCCTGGCCCCTGCTCCCAGCTCCCCACACCGTGCCCCCTGTGCTTCCCCCCGCACCATGAGGGCATTGTGTGCCAGACTGGGTCATGTGACCTGCCTCCCGCAGAAATGATGGCAGAGGACGTTTCTTTCCACAGGAATCCAGGCACCTATGGGAGGTTGAATGGAACTGCCCTGTCCAGGGCCGTGCTGGGCCCTGTGTTCCTCCACTGCAGTAGCACCCTGGGGACAAAGCTGGCCTGAGGGACACTCTCTGATGGTGGAAGTTACTCCTTTGTCAAGTCTGGTTGGTGCGGACGGAATAGGTGCTGCAAGCGGAGGGGAGACCAGCGGAGCCCACGGCCTGCCTGCCTCCTTCCTCTGGACAGGCGTCTCCTGAAGCATCGTCAGGACTGAGGACAGAAGGGCAGCTGCCACGTCGTGCCTGTAGTCAACACGTCCAGACTTTCAGGGTGCTTTCCTGGAAGGTCTCTGGAAATGAGCCATTGTGGTGAGCGGGGAAGTGCCAGAGGAGGTGCCTAGTACAGCAGAGGAGGGGAGAAAGGGGCACCAATGCCAGTCCCAGGAGAGCAGAGCAGGAAGGCGGTGTCCAGGTCACGTAGCCCCAACTCCCAGTCCATGAACGCCCCTCCGGGCAGAGATGACCACTGATCTGAGATGGACTGCACGGAGTGAGCCACCCTCAGGGAATGTGCCCGCAGAAGGCGAGCAGGTCAGCAGGGGCAGGCTGATCCCCCTTCATTCTGGCATCAGGCACCAGAGAGGAAAACCCCACGGTGGGCGTTCGGGGCACTGGCTGGGATGAGGCTTGTCTCTAAGGGATGGCTTGTTCTTGTTCGAGGTACACAAACAGGAAGACTCCACGTCTTGTCACCACATCTAGTCAGCAACACTGGCGACGCAGGTCAGGCAGAGATACTTAGACACAGGTGACAGTTATTGCTGGAAATTTCGCAAACATCACATTTTTGTTCTAATGAGAATCCCACAGCTTCTCCTAGGACAGAGAACCCAGGGGTGCTGAAGTGGGAAACGCCTCTAGCACACGTGCTGCTTGTTGGCTCTGCCAGTTCTGCATCCGCCCCGTCCTCAGACACCGACAAGGATGAAGGAGGCTCTGGGGGACCCCACACCTGATCGCTAATCTGGGACCCAGCTCCCTCCAGTCTGTGAGGGACGCAGAGTCGAATGCCACATCCTGGGAGCCTCCATCCCCGTCACCAGGCATCTCCTGTCACTCGCCCCCAGCCCCTCCATCCCGTACTCGTCCAGTCTCCGTGGGCCCCTTTCCTGAAGCTGGTGGCTTTGGGACCCAGCCTTCTCTGGAAGTTCTTGGGTGATGCAAAGAGCAGTAAGTCCTGGATGTTGACCAGCTCAGAACTGACTTCTCAGCCCTGGGTCTCTTCCCCAGAGAAGGAGCCACTGTCTCTCTCTCTCTCGGTTGCTCAGAAAGCCGTCCCCCTGGGCAGCTGCTCGCCTGAGAACACAGGGGTGCTCCTGTGCGGTCCCACCACGGCCGGCCAGGCCGCAGCTCGCGGGTCCGTGGGGCCAGCAGGGCCTCCTGCTCTGCCTGAGGTCGTCCCTTTCAGCTCCCCGGTTCCCTTTAATCTTCCTCACTCTCCTGCTCCACTTTGTAGCAGCAGCCAAGTTGCCCGTGTTAACACCCTTTCATGTTCTCCTCTGCCCACCTGGCCGCTCCCACCTGGCTCTGCGCGGCTGTCTGAGGGGAACACCCGGCCCATGCCATGCCTGGCATGCGTGTTGGGCCGGTCATGGCCGTGCTGCCGTCACTGCTCTGCCTAGAGGGAGATGCGTTTCTGTGGCCCTTCCTGGCATTGCCCCACCTGTCCCTGCAGACACCTCTCTGAGTCTTTGAAACATCTGGCAAAAAGTGCCACCACGATGTGGGCAGGGCCTATCTCTGAGCCTCCTCGTGGGATGTGTGGGGCCCCAGGTCGCAGGATCCCGGCTGAGCCCCTGCAAATCTTCTGACAAAATGAAAATAGTCCCCCTGGGGGGTGGGCGGTCTCATTAAACCATGATCAGCCCAGCTCTGCAGAGGCAGGGACACCCAGGCATCCGTAGGAGGGGCAAAAGAGAGAACCAGGACAGCTCTGGGGAGGGACAGTGCTAGGCAGCAGAGGTGGCACCTGGGGACAGCAGGGGAGCAGGGCTTCTGCGCCAGAGCCCACACCAGGAACAGAGTGGAGCCAGAGACAAGTGCCCACACCCCGGGTGGCCTGCTAAGCCTAGAGCTTGGGAGCAAATCACTTTGCAGTGAGCCCAAATTAGAGCACACATTATGGTTTCTGCTCTTGAGAAATCAGTTGATTTCCCCTGTTTCAGTCAATCAGAGACATCCACAAATGCAACCTGCAAGCCTCTCCGTCAAGCTCCCGCCTGGCACTCTGCCCACAGTCACTCGTCTGCACCCGGAGCCCAGCACACCCCTCCTCCCTGCAGCCCGCACAGACCTCGGGATCCCGGCTCCTCACACACTCAGGGCTCGGTGGCAGCAGATTCAGAGTGGTTGTCCCTGGGAGGGGGGCGTGGAGATGCAGAGGGAAGGAGGTGGAGTATCCTACCTGTCCCTGTGCAATGCAGATACCATAATGAGAGGCCTGGAAACACCTCTGGTCAGTCCTAGAGAACCAGTCCCACATCTGCACACCTGCCTTGTGTCCACACTTGCACTGTGCCTACACCTGCCTATGTCCACACCAGCACAGTTCCCACATCTGTCCTGTCCCCACACCTACACTGTGGCCATACCTGTACTATGCTCATACTGTAATATACCCACACCTCCCCTGTGCCCACCACACCTGTACTGTGCCCCACCTGTAATCTGCCCACACCTGCACTGTACCCACACCTTCTGTACCCACACCTCCTGTGCCCACACCTGCACTATACCCACACCTCCTGTGCCCACACCTCCTATGCCCACACCTTCTGTACCCACACCTCCTCCCACACCTATACTGTGCCCATACCTGCACTGTACCCACACCTTCTGTGCCCACACCTTCTCTGCCTATACCTGCCCTGTGTTTCACACCTTCTGTGCACACACCTGCCCTGTGCACACCCGGATTGTGTCCACACTTGCTTTATGTCTATACTTCCATTGTGCAAAGCATTGTAGCAACTATAAGAAATTATAACCAGGCCCTATCCTTTGTTTGCTGTCTTCTTGGGGATATTAAAACTACAAGTACCAATTCTGTCATCTAGATTTTTTTATGATTTATATTTTTAAATAGCTGAGAAAAATCAAAAGAGAATAATTCATAACACATGAAAGTGATATGAAATTTAAATGTCGTAGCCCACAAATATTTTGGGAGCACAGCTCTGCTTATTCACTCGCTGATGGTCTTGGGCTGCTTTGGCCCCACCGTGGCTGAGCTGGGTACTTGAGACAGAGCTTCACAGAAAATAGGCGGCCCTCCTCTCACCCAGACTATTAAATTCATGAAGGCAGGACTAATTGTTTCTGGCCAACACCATCTCTCTCTCTCTCTCCTCCCCAGTACTCGGCACCAGTGGGGACGTTAGATTTGTTTTCTGATGGAGGATGGGTGCACACCACACTCTGCTCGTGAGCCAGGCTTCACGTCTGTTGACGCCTCCCTCTATGAGGGTAGTTCATACACTAGGGTATTCCTGCCGTCCATTTGCAGATTTACTTTTTCCCAATTTAATTAAAAGGCATTACCAGCAGCCCCCGGAGGCCTCCGTCCTTGTCTTCCTCAGACTCCTCCCCCACCAGGCTGCGTCCCCTCTCACCTGCTCTCCGGCATCTCTTGACTGGGTGCTCCATTGGCTTGGTGACGCTCTGAGCTTAGGTGTCCTCGCCTCCTGGGTAAATCTGAGTGCAAGTTCGCCCCAGGTACCTCCTCTTTCCCCACCACTGCTCAGAGCCTGGCACCCACAGGCACCATCGTGATGTTGTACGTGGACATTCATAGCCATCTGGCCATTTGGGATCAAAACTCCAGAAATATCTGCTCAGTTTAGACTGCTGTCCCTCAGCTGACTTTCTGGGCTCCCCTGTTAGCGGCCCAGCTCCTGTGTTTTGCAGCCTTGTCTCACGTGGAGCTACACCCTGCTGGCTTACCGTGATGTCTCTCTGCATGAGGGCTCTGCACATCTGTGTGGCTCTCAGAGGACGCCAAGGGTACGGACGGAGAGTGGCAGGTGCCCGTCATGGGGATGAACGTGGGCCACCTTGTGAAATGCCTCCAGGTCCCTTCTGCTGACTCCATTGCTCCCAGTTCAGCCACATCAGCTTTATGGGGGCTTCTGAGGGCAGAAGAGGAGATGGCAGCACAGAAACTCTCCCTGGACACAGGTGCAGTTCGGCCCTGTTGCCCAAATGGGAATAAGAATACCAACTTCTTAGAATTAGAGTAAGAATGAGGCAGAAGAGAAAGGAAGACAAAATGCAAAATGGTCACTCTTCAGTGAGTATATGGGAAATGGTCTCCTCCCTTGAGCCCGACAAAACAGAGGGTGGTGCCTTTGTCCTTCCGCTCCTGGGGCAGCTGTGTGGCTCCATTGCTGTCTGATGGCACCGGTGACACCCAGGGTCAGCTATTTGTTTGGAAATGAACATTGAGCTGCTGGACTCTGCAAATAAAAATGGAGGATACCCAGGTAAATTTGAAATTCAGATCCCTGACAAATACTTTCCAGTATACCCCAAATGTTGCATGGGCAAAATCCTCCGACTAAAGAGTATTTGTTGTTGATCTGAAATTCAAATTCCACAGGACCTTCTCTATTGACGCGGCACCCCTAAATGGAAGGATGTCAGAATCCCGTTTAAGGAAGCAGAGTGGGAGAGAGCGGTTTCTTCCTGTCTGAGGCTGGCCAGAGAACCCCCCAGATTTACTGAAAGATGAGACTCATTTCCTTTTACAGGGACTGGACTAGACTTGTTGACAGAGGCCCAGAGTGCCTTGTCAGGAGGACCCAGGACGCACAGAGGGGACACAAAGGCAGCAGCCTGGAGCAGTTCCACCAGAAAATGGAAAGAGGGGAGGGTTGTTCTTCAGTTTAGGTCAATTTTAGTTGTCATTTTTCTTCCTAAAGTTTGAGGCATCTTATCAATATGGTAATAACATTCCTTACTGCCTGTCTGGTCTGATTGAATTTTCTGCATCAGAAGGACAGGAAGGAGGTTCTGAGCCGTTGTAGAGGGAAGAGTCACTTGTTTTCCCTGGAGTTATGCTTTCAGGGACACTTCTGAAAACCATGTCTGTTTCTCTGTCACTGACAAATTCCTGAGCCATCCACAACATTTATTATTATTATTATTTGTCTTCTTCTTTTTTATTCATCCCACTAACCTGTATGTAGCAAAAAATGCTCAAAGACAGTAAATGCCATGACTAGAAAGGCAGAGCTGCCTGCAGAATTCCTTCTCTGTAATAAGTTACCCATTAAATACCACTAAAGCTGCTCTTTTTGTAAAACATGTGTCAACATCATCTCGAATACTTTTTATAAAGTACTAGTAGTAAGACATTAAAAATGACAAAAATGTCTTGAGTCTATAAAAAGTTTAATCACCTGAGATATCATTCGCTTCACAATAAAATAAATACTGCCCAGACTGGCCTCCTGGCTGCAGGCTGCCGCGTGGGGCCAGAGGACGGCTACTCTGTAGGAGACCCCAGGCTGTGATTGTGCTGTCTCTGCCCCTCCACGCTCTTCTCGTGATTCACAACAGTGAAGGACATCAGAGCACACCTCCTTCCTTCGGGAGAAACAAACAGGCACCCTATGCTTTACAAGCTGAAATATGTCCAGTCATCGGTTAACAATCACTGATTTGAAGAGTGTGCGGGAGAAGCAAAGCAGAGACGGGAGCTTCCCCACTGGGGAGTCTGAGTTCTCTGCTGCCCCGTCCAAGAGCCTAGTGGCCAATGATGACGGGGCAGCCCTCACTCCAGAGAGGAGCAGTGGTGACAAACAGAGACCCGTCAGTCATCTTTCAGGGCCCTGAAGGAGCAGGGCAGGAGGCAATGTGCGCATAGGAAGCAGGGCGGCCAGAAGCGGTCAGGGCATCATTTTCCTTGGATGAGCACTTGGGCATTACCCAGCTCTGGCATAATTTCCAAGCTAGGAAAAATACAGCTTAGACCTCTGATGAACTGTACCTGCCCATCACGGCTGGCTGCAGTGACTGGGGGTGGCCTGGTGCACTGCTTCCCTGGGGCCTCTGGGCTGACCCTACCCTGCACCCCAGTTCAAGAGCCCAGGAATTCAAATCTACACCTCCTTTCCCCCATGCATTTCTCCTGGGGGTGGAGAGAGCTCTAGTCATCCTAGTCCTCTCAGCTGCAAATCGTCCCCACACCAGTGTGATCAAGGCCTCCGCCCCACTTGACCCTCTGCCCACACTGCGCGGTGTCTGTGCCCAGGGAATGAGCCGTCCAGAGGAAGCTTCAGCTGTGCTTGGGTTTTGCTAGGTGAACTTTTACTGAAAGTGACTTTAAACTGTTTCAGTTCTTCCCCGGCAGAGTTTTCAGCGACTTATACAAATGCTGGGACACACAGACAGAAATGACGAAGATCTGTGTTTCATTTCGGAGTTTTGGTGACTCTTTCCTCGCAAGTATATAAAATGCTACTTCTTTAAAACTAAAGAAGACCCCATGTTAGTGGCAGATGGTCATTTTGTGACCCAGAGAAAAGTCTAAAATGGCATTTCCTCTGGGCCTTTGGAGTCTTGATCAGATGAGCCGTGTGGCTTGATGTCTTGCTTCTAATTTGCTTTTAAGATTTCTACCCAGGGCTGATATTCATGCATATGGGCAAGGCCACGGGCCCACTGGGGAAGGCATGGGAGCATCTCAGCAGAGTCTCCCTAAAGCCACCCCCTGTGGTCTCGTGGCTGTGCCCGGCAGGCCCGTCTTACACAGCGGCCTGTCCTCACTGCGGCTGTGTGGCCTGGCACACTGTCCCAACTCTGCCACCTCTCCCTGCTCCTCTCTGAATCTCCGCGGCTCTCTGGGCCTGTCCTGTTTTCTCTGCTCCTCGAGGCTTTCCTGTGCCCTCCGCCCACGCCAGCTCCTCCTAGGCCCCAGTGGCACAGCCCTGACACTGAGCTGCCCCGCGGGTGTCTTCCCCAGCTTGTGTGACTATAACAAGCTCCTCTCCTGAGTGGCCTCAGCTGTGGAGGCTGAAGTCCCGAGTTGGGCCCTGGTGTGTGGTGAGGGCTCACTCCCATGCCACAGGCAGCTGCCTCCTCGCTGGGTCCTCACGCCTCATTCCCTGCTGTGGGCACTGACCCCATCGTGGAGCTTTGCTCTCCTGAGCTCCCCTCAACCTCTGCCCTCCCACAGCCCCAACTCCTAACGCCCCTGCACGGTGTGGACTTCAGTACGTGAATTAGGGAGGGGAGGCAGACACACAGCCCAGGACGTGAGGTGGGTGGCTTTCAGTGCACCCGCAGTGTCGTCCCCTGGCTGCCTGCGTGCTCCTGGGTAGAAGGGCTGAGTGATCTCTGCGCCAGAACAAAAAGGGGGTGTTCAGTCAGAATGTGTTGATTAAATGGTTGGTCGAGGTGAGAACACTCACAATCTACTCTTTCAGCAAATTTGCAGCCTGCCTCACCGATGCCAGGCTGTGCAGCTGAGCACTGCAGCCTGTCCTGCCCGTCCTCCTAGAATGGCACCTGCTGACCAGGGTCCCCGCTCCCCACCCTGACCCCCAGGCAGTGCCACCCCTCCCCCTGCTTGTCTAAGGTCAGCCCTTTTACATTCTGCCCTTCAGTGAGGTCGGGCTGGTTTGTGTTCTGTGCCTGGCTTACTGGCCAGTGTGACGCCTCCAGGGTCATCTGCGGTGGGTGTACAATCAGCCTGATGGAGCCATCCTGCCGCACTCCTGTAGTGAACGTCACACTGTATCCATGAACACATACAATTATTACTGTCAGTAACTCTTTTAAGGATTCAATCGGTCACAGCAGAGCCAGGGCGCCTCTGCGCAACATTTTATTGGTATGGGAAGTTCCTGGGCACATGGACCTGTCAGCCCCGCCTTGGGATGGCACAGAAGTCACATGCAGGGAGGCAGGAGCCCAGCACAGAAAGGAGCATGCCAAGTGCCTGACAAAGCGATGTTAGCGGCAGCAGTGAAGTCTGTGTCCCTTAACAATCAGCCTGGAAATAGGACTAAAGAAAGCGTCACCCCTGGTCTGCAGCGCCGTGTTCCCACTGCGCTGTGTCTCTCCACGGCCCACACCCTCCCCTGCTCCTGCATCAGCTAATGAGTGCAACAGAGAAAGTCTCCAGAAACACATGTGAGGCCAATATCTTGGGCTGGAAATACTGGGATATAAAAAGCTGTTTTTTTAAATGTCCATCTTCAAAGTAGACATTTCCTAAATTTGGGGAGAGATTTGAGAATATTAAGTGAAGAGGAATCGCCTCACTCCTAAGACTACATGTAAGTTGAGAAAACCAATTGGCCGTGCTGGTGCCAGCAGGAGAAGCTGGCATGGGGCATGTGTGACACAGCCCCGGCTTTGGGGGAGAACACACAGCTGGGCAGAGCCGGCCTCACTCTCCGAGCTCCGTGGGGGGTGGTCCCAGCAGTGACAAGGCTGAGAGAGGCTGTGGACCTAGACCCGTGTGTACGAGCTGCTGTCCAGTGGGCTAGATCTGTCATGAAGAAGAGCATCTGGCCTCATCTTCCTGGGGACTCCCTTCAGAAAAGGTCTGCACTGCCCCAGGCTAGAGCTCCAGGTCCCCAGGAAAAGGAGCAGGACCAGAGGAAAGAGCCCCCCAGCACTGAATGTGAGGCCCCAGGAGGGCAGCAGGCCAGCTCCCAGGAGGACTGAGTAGGAGGCAGCTGACCACCAGGTCAGTGTGACGGTGGAGGTCCCAGAGTCCTTCCCAGGCCTGAGAGGACATGGCGGCAGAGGTATCGTCTTCCTGTGCCAGACAGGCCCAGACTCCCAGGATGCTCCTCCACTGTGAAAACTTCAAGGCAAGAGCCCTTCTTCCTGCGAGGCTGGGACCACAGTGACTAAGGTGACACCCGTCTCCTGTTGGCTCCACCTGCCCTAGCCCTGTTTCTGCCTGTCAGAAACTTGCCCACAGCCCCTTTGCACATGCCAGCGAGGGGCCCTGCTCCCCCGGGGCCTTCCTTTTAGGTAAGGGCTGAGGTTACTGGGTGACATAAGGGATTTGGGTGTCCCCAACATGGCCTTCAGGGTGACAGGGGCAATTTGGACCTGGATGGGTGTCTGTGCCAATCCTCTTCCAAGGTGCATATGGGTCAACGTTGTTCTAAAAATAGACTTTTCCCAGTGCACTGAGCCCTAGCGAGGCTTTGGGAGACTCAGCCCCTCCCCCGTGCCCACAGCCCTGTTCTCAGGACTGCTGGACCAGATGCCGGACGTGCAGCTGGGAGTGTCCAAGTGGGAGACCGAGCCAGTGTCCCTCCCGGGTCCCTCCTGGGTCTCTGGAGCCTTCCTTGGCCTGGCAGCAAAACTGAGCCTGCAGCCTGTGCTTGCCTGGGGAGTCTGGGTGGGAGGTCTATGAGGGACGCTAGCAGTCGTGGTAGGGTGAACGGGAAGGAAGCGAAGCGGGGGTGCAGCCAGGCAGAGCAGGTGGATGGGGCGGGACACTGGGGACCATGTATTACACACAGCTCTTCCACCAACCACATCTGCTATCTGCGCAAGTGGGGCCACAGCATTACACAGTTCTGGAGAGTTCAACTCTGAAAACCATCCAGTTCTTAAATTTTCTTGTGGCATGTTTGGTCTGCATTTGTGTCATTGAAAAGCATCAGCACTGTACTTAGAATTGGAGGTGCTAAGGGTTAAAAGAATCTAATTGTGAGATGTAGCTGAAAAACATGTAAAGCTCTTCTATAATCAGGCTAAGGGGAAACATTTCATATCATTTCTGTTTTCTGGAAATAAATAATTATTTATTATCTGAACATAAATAAATTTGTGGTCAGGATGAATGGATTAATTAATCTAATTCATTTGCTAAATGAGGTAGATGGCCAAAGGGAGGTGATATCCTCCAAACTTCCCCAAATTCTGAAAATTACTTTGAACATAGAACCTTAAAAGTGAAAATCATCTTTTTGATTTTTTAAAATTTTCTTTCACAATTTCAATTATTACCTTTCAAAGCAAGATATAGTTAGAACATAAAGAGGCGCAGTGTTTACAGGAAATGTGCGTTGCTGAGAGATCAAGGCATGCTGGAGAACGCGCTTACATTTTTAATAGAACTTTTGTTTTAGTTGAGTTTCTTAAGCTGATTAGTAAGGATGGCGGGATTTTAACTGGGGTCCCCATTTTCTTTTAATCTTCGGAAGACATCAGTTTTTTTTAGACCCACATAGTTAATCAGTCATGAAAATCTTCTCAGGAAGAGTTTTGTTCTTACTTATTCATGGAGAGAATTATCCGGTGCTGGCCACGGCGAGTGAGCGTGCCTCACAAAAGCTATCTTAATGGTGTCAAAATAGTGGGCACATTCCTCACCTTTGCACCAGAGAGAGTGGAAGAGTATCTTTTTTTTTTTTTTTAATAGCCAATCATCCTAAGTATTCAGCCCTAAGTTCATTCTAAGCTAGACGCGTACAAATCCCCACAAGTGTGGGTGCTTTGACAGAGCTTCCTGCCTGGGCCCCAGAGTGGCAGTGGGAATGGGACCCTCCATCTCGGCGGGAATGCATTTATGATCATGCATTGCTTAAGTCTGTTTTTATTTCTCGTTTTATGGAAAATGCAGCGGTAATCCCTTTAGAATTCCCCTCAGCTTAAACCTCAGAGACCGTTCTCGGCCGGCTCTTCATGTCTCGAGAGCACTTCAAGTCGCGTAAGCCCGATATTCAGCAGGTAAAGCCACTTTGTCCCGTAGGGACGGCTGGAAATAATATGAAATTAAAGATTTAATCTTCTGGGGGGCAACTCAGCCTTTCCTTAGTTCGTCACAAAGAGACTAAAAAGTCCAGCACCTTTTCAGTAAGTAGAAAAGTCGTTGATTGGCAGGGCCTGCTACATTGATCCCCAAAACTATGTTGCTGAAAATTTTATTAATACAATTAGGCAGAGAGGCCGCAGCACAGTCCTACATGTTGGGGGGGGGGTCATTTCATGAGGAAGTTTGCTTCTATTATTAACCTAATTGGCAGGATTTATGTGCAAGGGAGAAAAAAGGAATCTAGCTCTGGTGACAAATTAAGTACCTTTTTCTCTACTCACAAGAAAACCCCGACTCCACCAACACAAATCAGCAACGGCTGTCAGAGCAACAGTGAGAGGAGAGGACAGGACTCTGAGCAGAGGTGACAGGGAGTGAATGTGCTCTTTGTTACCTCCAGGACCAGGAGTTGCATGAGACATTTAAGCGAAATATTCTTTATTTGGTCTGTAATTTGAATTAATTTCCCGTATTGGGCATTTTTAAAAAACATGATAGGGAAAAAATATATATATCCTACTTTGTTTCTGGAGCCCTGGCTCACAAATGCACTTTATGGAGTTTTATCCAAACGTTCTAACTCTGAGGAATGTAAGCGTCCGTGCAAACACAGTTGGAACTCATGTGAGCCTTGTCACTTTCCCCTTAGGGTCCCCGGGAGGGACCTTCCCTCTCTCTGTAGAAGAATTACAGAACAGTGGGGCTGAATCGCGGGTGTCCAAGGAAAGGGACCCTCTGAGGTCCCAAAGAGGTGAAGGTAGCCCCGCCTGGGACCGCACACATGGCCAGGCTGGCGGGGTTTCTAAGGATGGGGCACCCTTCACCCCAAGAGGGGCGGTGCTGACATTTCACTCATGAACAGGTATGGAAGATCAGGGCCTGTTGCTGGAGAAGGAGAGGAGATGAGTTTCCAAGAACTTCAACTACAGAATTCAGTGTGCTGAGTTTGGTGGGATGACACTTAGAACAAACTAAAGTGGTCACGCCCTGCAGGCGACCTGCAGCCGACCTCCCGACCTCCCTGATCACCTCTCACCATGACTGACTTTCCTGTGCCCGGCCCGAGTTCAGCCAGTGGGAGCCCCAAGGGCTTGACCCTCCAAGATTATGCGCTCAGAGTGGCCAGCACAGGCCACGGGCAGGGGTGGTGCCCATGCCTAGCAGCACGTCTGGGACAGCTCAGAGCACCTGAGGGTCTGAAATGGCCCAGGCAGGTCACCAGTGACAGCAAATGGACCTATGATTGCAAAACATTTAGCAAACAAAAGACGACCGAGAAAAAGCAGAACATTTAAACTGGAGTATATGGAAGGACAAGGGTGCCACCACCCGGAGCTGCCCCTGGGCCACCGCACCGCCGACATTGGTGCTCCCAGAATTGTCTGCCCTGGAACAGGGCAGTGGGGGAGGAGGCCTCCTTGTCTGGGCTCTCAGTACTGAATTGGGGACACTGCCCTGGGAGATTCTGGGTGCACATATTCTGTTCCTCACACCTGCACAGCATCGGCCGTGCTGGCACAGGTGCGCTGCTGGCCCATGGCGGGCAGCCGCTCAGAAGGTTCTGTCCAGGGGGCTCGTCTCCCAGTCCACGCTCCGGCTGAATCATGCAGCTCAGAATGAAATCGTTTAAATAATCAACATTTGGGTTTAGATCCTATTAAGCCAAGCACGGGATCCACATAGCCATAGAACCCTGACAGGGGAAGCCCGGAGGCGATTGCCTGGCCTGGGGGTGATTTCTGGGGCTGCCAATCAGTGAATAAGCACAGAGAGGGCACCGTCAGTTCATTTCAGCAAATGCGTGTTGACTGCTGTTTCAGTTACGGGTGTGACAACCCACACTCAGGACGCAGAGGCATGAAACGGCTATTACGGTTCCTCACGATTTCTGTTGTCTGGACTATGCTCAGCTGTGTGTTTCTACTGGTCCACGCAGCTGGGGCTAAGCTGCTCTCACCTGCCAGAACTCCGCTGGGCCTGCGCTGCCCCAACATCCCTCTGCCTCCTTCCCTCCCTCCCTCTCTCTCTTTCTCCCCCCTTCCCTCTCCCTCCCCATCGCTCTCTCCCTCTCTCTCCTTCTCCCCATCTCTCTCTCTCTTTCCCGTTCTTTCCTTCCCTCTCTCCCCCATCTCTCTCTCTCTCCCTCTTTCCCTCTCTCTCTCTCTCCACCCATCTCTCTCTCTCTCTCTCTCTCCCTCTCTTTCTCTCTCTGTCTCTCTCCACCCATCTCTCTCTCTCTCTCCCTCTCTCCACCCATCTCTCTCTCTCTCTCTCCACCCCTCTCTCTCTCTCTCTCCTCCCATCTCTCTCTCTCTCTCTCTCTCCCTCTCTTTCTCTCTCTGTCTCTCTCCACCCATCTCTCTCTCTCTCTCTCTCTCTCCACCCATCTCTCTCTCTCCACCCATCTCTCTCTCTCTCTCTCCACCCATCTCTCTCTCTCTCCACCCATCTCTCTCTCTCTCTCCACCCCTTTCTCTCTCTCTCTCTCTCCACCCATTTCTCTCTCTCTCTCTCTCTCTCCCTCTCTTTCTCTCTCTGTCTCTCTCCACCCATCTCTCT
>CAUYRH010086982.1:0-27871 GCA_963574655.1 Perodicticus potto | reverse complement strand
AAAATCTGAAGGAAATTGACCAATACTTGGAAGCACGCCACCTTCCAAGACTTAGCCAGAATGAAGTGGAAATGTTGAACAGGCCTATATCAAGTTCTGAAATAGCATCAGCTATACAAAATCTCACTTTCTTAAGTATTGTGTTAAGACATTTATACTCCACACTGAGTAGATTTGACATGTACCCTTGTAAAATGCACCATAGATGTCGTCCCACCAATTGCCCTTCCTCCACCCATCCTTCCCCCCAACTATTTTTTTTAAGAGATGGGGTCTCACTGTGTTGCCCTGTCTGGTCTTAAACGTCTGACCTCAAGCAATACTCCCACCAAGGCTGCTCAAATTGTTGAAATTATAGGTATGAGCCACAGCATCCAGCCAAGATCCTCCTTTCAATTCTCTTGATAAATGCCCAAAAAGTGAGATTTCTGAATCTTATAATAATTCTATTTTTAATTGTTTTATGAACCACTATTTTGTTTTCTACATCACTTCAATGTTTTATACTCTCACCAAAATATAAAATTTTGGTGTTACACATATCACTAGTTCCTTCCTATTGCTGAGTACAGTAGCTCCATTCTGCTGTAAAAAGATTCCAATTTCTCCATATCTTTGTCAACACTTTTTACTTTTTCGTGTTTTGATATCATACATCCTTGCAGGTATGAACTGATGTCTCACTGTGGTTTTGATTTCCATCTGCTAGATACTGGTAAGATGAGCATTTTTCTATATACCTGTTGGTTGTTTGCATATGTTTTTGGAGAAAAGAATAT
Organism: Perodicticus potto; assembly: GCA_963574655.1. Classification (NCBI taxonomy): domain Eukaryota; kingdom Metazoa; phylum Chordata; class Mammalia; order Primates; family Lorisidae; genus Perodicticus; species Perodicticus potto. The sequence goes on along the minus strand of CAUYRH010086982.1, from coordinate 27,092 downwards.
TCAAGTCCTTAGCCCATTTTTAAGTTTAGTTATTAGGGTTTTACTTGCTAATGAGTTGTAGGCATTTCTTATATATTTTAGTGATTAACCCCTTATCAGGAACATGGTTTGATAATATTTTCTCCCATTAGGTAGATTGCTGTATTGATTATTTCCTTTGCTATACTTTTCAGTCTGTTGTAGTCACATTTGTCTATTTTTGTTTCTATTACCTGTGCTTTTGGTGTCATAGCCATTGAACCAGGCTAAGGTCTTTTTGTTGTTGTTGTTGTTGAGACAGAGTCCCACCCTATGCCCTGAGCAGTGTGCAATGGTGTCCTAGCTCACTGCAACCTCAGACTAGGTTGGGTATCCTGCTGCCTCAGCCTATGGAAGCTGCTGGGATTACAAGCACTAGCTGTGCTTTTCAATTTTTTAGGAGTCAAGAGTCCTCACTACAGCCCTATGAAAGAAGTATTATCATTTTTCCCACTTGAAGGGAGGAGGCACAATGAGCATCCTCCAAGGTTTACACTGCTTCCAAGAGATTGAGCCTGGGTTCCCATCTTTGCCTAACCCCAGAGTCTGAGCTCTCACCCTCTGCCTGTGCTCCCTACAGCAGCCAGCCAATTCTAAAGCTCCCAGAGAGGTAACAGGGCCTGAGGGGACCATAGGGGGCAAATAAGACTAGTTTCATTGAGTCATTTGACAAATACTTACCAAGGTCCCACTAAGTGTCAGACATCAGGGATTTAGCACTGAATAAAGCTGGGTGCTTGTATTCGGGCAGGGGAGACATACCATACGTAATTAAGCAATGGAAATTTACAAGGTCAGTCATGGAAGAGTATTGTGTGGAAAATAAAGCTGAGCATCGGAGTGATTGGAGTGATTTTAGATTGAGTGATCAGGACCTTTCTAATGAAGTGAAATCTGAAGGGATCAGATCCCAGCTCCAAAAGCCCAAGTTTCCTTCCTTAAGGAACAAAATACAAGAAAGAAACAAAGGCTTTCCCCGGAAGAATGTTAATACTGAAGGACTTGCATTTGGATTAAGCAAAGTCACAGTGATAACTGCATATGATTAGACCTCATCTAGGAGGTCTTGTTATAATTCTCCACATTAGGATGCTGGAGAACTGAGTTTCTCACAGTGAAACATGATTTTCATTCTTTTACTCGTGTATGACATAATTCATATAAAATCACTTTTCCTTCATTGCACAAGCATTTCATTAGTTCCCACCAGTTTCCCAGCACAGCAGGAGACTTCAAGTGGGATTAAAACACCACACAAGACACAGCCTCTACCCCCAATAAGGAGAACATGCTTGTGCCCCAGAAACCACTGCACGGTCTGAGCTGCCCGGACTTGGCAGATCTCTAGGAGAGAAGGCCAGACTTGCTTTGAATTCCAAAGGGGCTAAATTATAGATAAAGAGAATAAAAGGAAAAGCAGGAATGTTTCCCACGTAGGAATACTGCCATGACCTGAATTTCAAAAGCCAGCATGGTCCAGTGTGCTCGGGAAAGAGTAGAGAGATAAACCTGCCACCCCCCACATGTAGGAGGGGGTAACATGTGCACCCGCCCCGTGTGGGGCTGCATGTGGCATCAGGCTAGGCGTGGGAATGTGAGAAGAGAATTGGTCTATGGACAGCGATCCAGAGGGAGAAATGATAGGAAAGGGAAGAAAATTATAACAAGTAAAGAACCATTTAGAAGCCAGTGCTATGCTCTAGAAGGACCTGGGAAGGGAGGCAGTAAAGACGACAAAGAGTCAAAGAAGGCAAACTGTCTTCGTGATGGGTCCACCGGGCTAGTCCAATCTGCATCTCTTCAAATCTCCTTCCTCATAAGCTTCTGGTTTGCATGGCCTCCAAAAGGATTGGATGTGGATTTGGAAGGTGCAAGAAAGGAGCGAACACTTCGCAGTTCCTATGTTGCTGGAGATTTGCGACTTGCGGCCCAGGGGTGGGAGGGCAGCGGCAGGGGCTGCGGCCACTACCCTGCCCCCAGGTCTTCCCTGGCTTCTCCAGCTCCCACCCAGGCTCCCGCATGCAGCCATGATGAAAGCTGTCAGTTTCTGGAGGACACTCATACCATCAAACTCAGAGGCAGTGAGGAACGACACAGGTTTTGTTTCATCAATTTGCTCTTTCCTTCTGCTTTTTACACTTCTCTTTTCTTCCTGACTGCCTGCCCCATGGGCTTGAAGCTCCAGCATCAGATGTAAAGATTTGAAGACAAGAACAGAACAGCATTTCAGAAACTCTTGAACCAGCTGCCACAGTTATATGACATCAAATCTCTATAAATTATACAATTTGTGTGTGTGTGTGTGTAAAAACTGGGTGCTGAAACTGTATATGCATTTTAAGATAGGTAAAGACTGTATTCATATTACCATGCTCAATACTTGTATCTACCAATGATGTTTGTAATCTTGTAGATTGTATCTTTTATCTCTTATAATTGCAGAAGTCAAACATGACTTGTGTACTACAATTGTAATACAGTTCTTTTCCTTCAGATGTGTATACATTTTGGGGGTTCCCTCTGTGTATGTGTGCACACAGAAGTGAATATGTGTCTTTGTGTTTCATTTAAATTGTGTAAAAAAATCAACACATCGTACCCCACAAATGCATAAATGTATTCACGATCTATGTGTATATGTCTTAATAAAAAGAAAAAAAAAAAGAATACAAAAGAATTAAAATTAAAATGATTGAATAGTAGTAAATACAATAGCCAACATTTATTGAACATTTCCTATTTTTCTAGTGTTAGGCAAAGTATTTTACATAATCACACTAACCCTTGCAATAACCCTAGAAGTAGTTACTGCCATCTCTAATTTTCAGCAGGAGATCATCTTAGTAGTTCATAGACTGCTGCAACATTTAATTCAAAGCCGTGCCTGTCTAACTCTGGGCGACTGGTCACTAACACATTCTATCTCCACCGCAGAGGAGAAGGAGAGAAGTCCCCGCCTCGTATAGAGCCTGGGGATGGAAGAATCTTGGCATCATGAGCAGAAACAGAGCACATGAGAAAAGGGACTAGTGAAGCACTAGATGGTGAGTAGGGAAATGAAGAATGGAGGGGAAGGTAACTTGGGACATGGAGCTGAAATGAGGAATCGTTAAGGAGTGAATGCTCATTTTCAGGTTAGAAATTACATATTTTTTCATAAAGAATGTTTGGTTTATTTCGGACTTGTACGTAAGCATGTTGTCTTATGAACAATCTGCTTCCAGATGGAAAACCGCATGGAAAATTGCCAAGTGTGAGGCATCATTTTAAGTCTGTTACTTGGGTGGGAAGAAATGTTTTACTTCTCTGGTAGGAAAGAAAAAAGTCTTTCTGGAGCAGTTAAGACCTGGAAGTAGCTGGTAGGAGAACAGGCTGAGCACTAGAGGAAGATTTTGTGCTTGAGGGCTAGGGGGTTGGGGGTGGGCAGCGCTTCCAGGGGCAGAGAAGGACCAGAGGCAGCACGTCCAGTCTGTAAACTCTGGATAACCTGGAAGAAACCAGAAACCAGACAGGACCCTGGAGCTGGAAGCCACATGATGGCCAGGTGATACGGCTTATAAAGACAGAGGCCAAGAGGCTAGACCATGGGAAATGAAATGGGCTAGTGGCAGGTCAAGAAGCAGGAGAGGCAGTAAAAGTTGAGTGATTTCTTGTGTGATTAAGGGTTTATTTGGTGTTATCTGGAGTTAGAGGGAAATACGATAGGGCAGCCCAGGTTCCGGGCCTCTGTATATGCCTTCCCCACGCTTAGAGAATTAAAGCAGATCACAACAGGTTGTGAGTAGAGATTATTATTTTAACCTCTTGACCTCCCTCTCCTAAAATTCAGGCCTCAATTTACAATCGCTATCTGAAACATATGGCACCTCAGAAAATAGTGTTTCCTGAATCTTCTCACAGAGAAGTATCAGTAACGCATAGGTGTCACACCTGGACTTATCACTGAAATATCCTCAGATAAAGTTGTATATTTTCATAAAGTCATCGTAGGAGTTCTAAGATTTAAAATTTTCCCATGCTCTGATTCTCCTTTTTCTGTAAGCACATTTCTTTCCAATAATCTCACACACGCTTACGCCATCATCAATGCATTTTTCTCCTGCAAAACATGTTTTGATTGGTAATTGCGTTAATATCAGAGAGTTGTTTTAAAAATAGATAAATGTGGAAGAATAATTTCATAAAGTTAGTAGCTAATTTTAGCCTTTTATTTGTACTGCAATTTGTTTACCTATAATCTTCCCCTAACTTTCTTTTTCAGTAGATTGGCAATTTTTTGTGTTTCTGATTTTTAACAAACTTAACATGAATAAAAAGTCTCAATTCTGAAACTTTAAAATTTTAGCTGTACATTCTTAGATCATTAAATAAGTTTTATAATATTGTATGCTGGGGTTTCAATGTTCATGACAGCATTACTAAATAACCATAATTTTTTTAACATTATAGAAAATATTTATCAACTTTCGACCTTATTCTTGCAAACTCATTTTATACACATAGATAATTTTAAAGGATTTGCTCATTCTCTCATTATCTTGCAAAATCAAGATTTGAAAATATGTTACTTCAATTTTAAAAAAAATATGAACCAACATATTCTTGTGTCAAAAACAACATCAACAAAAATTTGCTTAGAGAAACTTAAGACACTAATAAAATTCACAATGGAATGGGAAAAAAGTATCCTCTACTCCCATGCATTGGATGGATGGCCTCAAGGCTGAGCAAAGAAAACAAAACTGATACTTCAAAAAAAACAGAAAGAAAAAAAGGCGTCTGAGCACTTCTAATGCATTTGGGAGCAGGTGTCCAGGCGGCCGAATGGAACTTCAGGGTCACTGGGAAGGAATGTCAGAGCTGAGTTATTAAGTTTAAGCAGAAAATATGGCCTGAAAGTTTAGCTTCGAACAAATTAAGGATGTGCCCAGGAACGAGTGAAATATTTTCTCTCTGAGTCACGGGGTTAGCAGGTTGGGCTTCAGCATCTGGGGCTTATTACACGTGCTTCAGGTGACAGGTGGCTTTAGGAAATGGAGACCTCAGAGAGCTTTTAAAACATTTTTCTGGGAAGGGTAAATAGTTCTATGCCTTGTTGGTTTCCCTTCTGCAGGCTGTTTGAAATACAAAATCACATCTTAAACCACATCAAAGTTGTTTCACGTGTAGGCAAAGGCAAACATTCTCAACTCTGACACTTCGGCCACATTGGTTTCACTTCCGGCATTTTGAAATCTGTTCTGTGCACAACCCATGGAGATCAGTTACCAAACCCTATTGTTATACTTATAAAACTAATATTTATCAATCATCTTTTTAAAGCTTCATTTTCATGAGCCTGAAAACTTTTATTGCCCAATTAATTCCTGGGGTAGCCACAGATGTTGAGCCAGAGAAAATAACCTCGTCTTGGCACCAAAATGACATGAGAGGAATCATTTCAACTTTTACAAATAAAAGAAATGCTCCCTTGAGTGCTTGCCAACTTCACTGGTCATTTGTCGGGGATCAAAGACAATGGATGATTTATTCATAAATATCTTTCCTTGCCTTTATTTTGATTTTTTAGTTGCTTTTGTTCTTGCTGCTTTTTTATTTTGCTTTTTTTCCTTTTGCTGATTCTTGTCTATTATTCAAAATTACTTTTAGTCTGATGTTATGAACCACCTCCCAGTCCAAATTTGCCCCATAAGATGTATCCCAAACAAAGAAAGTTACATTAAGAAGCTTTTATTGATAATTAGCCAGCTTTTATTCTATCATTTCAAGTAAGAAAATCTGAGAAGACAGAAGGATAAATTGCCTTTCTTCTGAAGTTCTGGAATATCATCATTGTTCAACATTCTGGAATTATACTAGATAAGTTTTTTGCTCTTAGCAATTATTGCCATGAATTTTTTTATCTTGTTTAAACTTCTCCAGTGCATTCTAAATTTATGTGTTTTTAAGTTGGGATTTTGACAAAATGAGATGAATCTCATTTGTTTTTTTTTCCTCTGAAGTTATTTTCCTGTTTTGTAAGGGCTGCATGGTTTTTAATCATATCTGAATGATGGGATGGATTTGTTTATGGATTTTTGTATTGTGTATGCCTGTACTTTTTTCTTTAAATTGTGATTCTTGAGGACAGGTTTTCTTCATTTTAGTGCGCTATCATTTGCATGCATCTCTAGAACATGAAGTAGATACTTTGTTAAATATTGCTGAAAATTAGAATCTAACTGAACCAGAGAATTTCAAACTCAGGACCTGCTGCCTCAAAATCACCTGGGACAGGGCGGCACCTGTGGTTCAAAGGAGTAAGGCACTGGCCCCATATGCCAGAAGTGGCGGTTCAAACCCAGCCCCGGCCAAAAACTGCAAAAAAAAAAAAAAAAAAAAAAAATCACCTGGGACAGTTTAGGATACAGATTCCCCAGCTTTCCCATTTATAAGAGAGTATAATTTAGTAGGTCTTGGTTGGGATCCAGAAATCCAGAAATCTTAATTTTTAAAATTATCCAGATGATTTTCATCTTCGGCCATGTTTAAGAGTCATTGACTTAGGTACAACCTTCCTGATGTAAGAACTGATCTCATTTAATTTTCATAAGATAAAGGCCTCAAAGCGCTCACAAAGTAGATGCCTTAAATCTGAGAGGCAAATGTGCCCTCAGAAATGATTGCTTTAGCTTTCCTCATTTTGCACTCAGTAAGAAAATAAATTCTCAAAATTATGGAGCTGATTAGCAGCAAAGTCTAGAACTTCCATCACCTCACTGCCAGTTCCAGACTCTCCATTATCACTTCTCCTGTGGTTTGTTCTTATTTAAAACTAGCCCAGAGTCCCCAGAATCCCTACACAGTCATGAATCACATCACAAGACATTTTGATGGTGGCCTCATACGATTATAACCCTATGTCTTTACGGTATCTATATTTAGGTATGTTTAGCACACAAACATTTACCATTGTGTTACTGTACAGTAGTACGCTGCAGAGATTTGCAGCCTAGGATCAACAGGCCATCCCACGGAGCCTAGGTGTATAGCAGGCTCTACAGCGAGGTCTGTGTCAGTGCCCACTTATATGATGTTTGCACAGTGATGAAATCACCCAATGACACATTTCTCAGAAGGTGTCCCTGTGCTTAAGCAATGCATGACTGTGATTGACATCACCTTCTCACGGCCCATGGATGAGATCCCCCACTGCCTGTAACTTACGGCTTCTCCCAAATAATTTCCTTGTTTTCTAAATTAGGTGCACTGTGATCTCAGTGAATCTAATGCCATATACTCAGAAACTTAGATTATCATTGGGATTAGATAACCATGAAACATTAAATGCTGGTATTGGTATGGAGGTTTATTAAATTCAAAAGCACCATGTAACAAATGCGCTACAGCTGAATACATATTTAAATAAATGTTAAATAATGCTCTTTACAATTACTTGATCACCAAAGGAAATCTGTGTATTCATATAAATTAAGAAAAAGTAGATAACACAGCTGAAGAAATGCTTATCAAATTAGAAAGTTCAGAGACTTCCATAGCAATGTAAGAGAACCCCAGGGAGAGCTTTATCTTTATGAAAAATCTAAGAGTGTATAATTTATGTCTTTCCCACTTTTCTCTTTTTTTCTTCCATGCTGACCCAGTTTTCAGCTGCATTCATTAAGCAAAACACATCTGCATTGAGGTTACCTTGAGGATTTCTCCTCTCCACTAACAAATCACATTTCTTCTCCCACAAATCCAGATACACTTCAGAGTAACTTTTCAAGGTACGTTTTTAATAGACTTTTTACTTCAGTGCTGTTTTAGTAACTCACAACAAAATTGAGAAGGTACAGATATATCCCATAAGCTCCCTGTTTCTACACCCCCCACCTCTCCACCCCATACCTCCACTACGCACTATTGGTGTTGGACATTCTACGGGTTTTGACAAATAGATATTGATATGTATCCACCATTGTAGTGTCACCCAGAAAAATGTTACCATCCTAACAGTCCTCTGTGCCTGTACACTGCTCCCACCTCTTTAGTGCTGGTTAATAGCTGCTCTTTTTTACTACAGTATATAACCATTTCATACTGGCTTTTTTCACTTAGTAACGAGCATTTTGCTTTTCTTCTCAAGTCTTGGTAACTCTTTTTTTTTTTTTTCGGTGATGAACAAAAACCTGGATGTACCACAGTTTATCTATTCACTTATTGAAGGACACCCTGGGTGCTTCTAAGATGCTGAATGCATTTGTCAATTCCAAATAAAGCCACTATGAGCATCCATGTTTGGTTTTTGAGTGGATGCAGTTTTCAATTCCTTTGGGTAAACACCAAGAATTGTGATTGCTGGATCACCTGGTGAGAGTGCATTTAGCTTTTTAAAAAACTGTCAAACTGTTTTCCAAAGTGACCCTCCTATTTCGCATAACCTCCAGCAATGAATGGGATTGCCCACTGTCCTCTGCGCTTGCCAGTAGTTGGTGTTGTCAGAGTTCTGGATTTGGGTCGTTCTAACAGGTCTATAGTGGTATTTCACCATTTTAATCAGCATCCTTAACAGCATTTATTTGTCATAAGCCTATCTTTTCCGTGAGGAGTCTATTCAGGTCTTTGGTCCATTTTTTAAATCAAGTTTTGTTTTCCTTAATGTTAAGTGTTGAGAGTTCTTTATATTCAGGGTGGCCATAAAGTTCATGTGCAAATTAAAATTGTACACAAACTTTATGGCCGCCCTATATTTGGATAACATTTATCAAGTATGTTTTTTTGCAAATATTTTCTTTCTGTCCGTGGCTTATTTTTTAATTCTTTTGACAGTGTCTTTAATGGAGCAGAAATTGTTAATTTTAATGACGTCCAGCACATCAGTTAGTGGATTATACCTTTGGTTTTGGTAGATATTCTTTATCGAATTGAGGAAATTCCCCTCTTCCTTGTTTACTGAGAGTTTTTATCATAAATGGCTATTAGATTTTGACTTTTTATCTTTAAAAGTCATTGCCAAAACCCTAGGTCATCTAGATCTTTTTCCATGTGATCTTCAAGAAGTGTCATAGTTTTGCACTTTGAACCATTCTGAGTAAATCTTTGAGAAGGGCATCAGGGCTCTATCTAGACTTAGGTATTTGGGTATGAACATCTAGTTGTTTCAGCACCATCTTGGTCCAGATTATCTCGTCTCCATCATCTTGCCTTTCCACCCTTGTCAAAGACCAGTTGACTATAATCATGCAGTCTATTTGTGGGCTCTCTATTCTGTTCCTTTGACCTATTTATTTATTCTTTCACTAAGACCACAGTGTATTGATTACGATAGCTTTATAGTAAATCTTGAAGCAAGTTAAAATATCATTACTCCAACTTCGTTATTCTTCTCCCATCTCATGTTGACTATTTCGAGGCTTTTGCCACTTCAAAAAATTTTAGGATCAGTTTGTTGATGTCTACAAAGTAACTTTCTGGGATTTTAATTAAGATTTCATTGAACCTATGGAATGAACACAGTGACAATATTGAGTCTTCATATGCACGAACATGGAGTGTCTTTCCATGTATTTCATTGAGGTTTTATAGTTTTCCTAATAACAATCTTCTATTTTGTTAGATTCATACATATTTAATTTTAGGGATGCTAATATAAATTTTATTATGTTTTTAATTCCAAATCGTACTTGTTTGTTGCTGATGTTTAGGAGTGATTGCCATTCATATGTTAACCGTATTTCCTGAAACTCACTATGATTGTTCACTAGGAGTTACTTTGGAAAATAATGTCATCTGAGAACAAAGACAGTTTTATTTATTCCTCTCTTATGGTTATACCTTATCTTTTATTTTCTTGTCTTACTGTGTAAGCAGGGGCTTCCCATATGATGTTAAAAAGGACTGGGGAGAGGAGACATCCTCACTTTGCTCCTGATCTTAGTGAGAAAGCTTCTAGTTTCTCACTAGCAACTATGATGTCAGCTGTAGGGTAGATATTCTTTATTAAGTTAAGGAAATTCCCCTCTGTTCCTTGTTTACTGAGAGTTTTTAATCATAAATCGCTGTTAGATTTTGTCAAATGTTTTTTCTGCATCTATTGATATGATCATGTAATTTTTCTTCAGTTTGTTGATGTAATGGACTACTTTAATTAATTTTCATATGTTAAGCAACTTTGCATAGTTAAGAGAAACTCTGCTGGTCATGGTGCATAATTTTTTATGCATTGTTAAATTTTATTTGCTAGTTTTTTTTTTGAGGATTTTTCACGCATGCTCATGTGAGATGTTGATATGTAGGGTTTTTTTTCCTCTTATAATGTCTTTGTTTTGTTTTGGTATTACATTAACACAGGGATAATGGGATATCCCTTCTGCTCTATCTTTTGAAAGAGATTATAGATAATTAGTATAGTTACTTCCTTAAATGGTAGAATTCACCAGTGAAACCACATGGGTCTGGTACTTTCTGATTTGGATGGCTATTAATTATTTCTTTAAGTTCTTTAACAGATATAGGTTGATTCAGATTGCTATTTCTTCTTGTACGATGTTTGGTAGATTGTGGGGGGGGCTTACTATTTTATTATATGTCATTTTATTATTATTATTTTTAAGAGAAGAATCTTACTCTGTTGTCCTGGGTAGAGTGCTATGGTGTCAACTTAACTCACAGCAACCTCAAGCTCTTGGGCTCAGCCATCTTCCTGCCTTCCCCCACCCAACCCATCCCAGCAGCTGGGACTACACCACCCAGCTAATTTTTCTATTTTTAGTAGAGATAGGGTCTTGCTCTTGCTTGAGCTGGTCTCAAATTCCTGGGCTCAAGGAATTCTCCTGCCTAAGCCTCCCAGAGTAGGAGGATTACAGATGTGGGCCAGCATACCTGGCCCAGATTGTTTTCAAGGAATTGGTCCATATTATTGAATTTTCAAACACAGGGTTCATAGTATTCTTCAATCATTCTTTTAACATTTATGGATCTTTATTGATATCTGCATTTCATTTCTGTTATTAGTAATTATTTGTCTTCTGTCTTTTTTCTTAGTTAATGTGGCTAGCAGTTTATTGATTTGTTTGATCTTTTCAAAGAATCAGCTTTGTTGATTTTCTCTATTATTTTCTGTTTTCAATTTACATTGATGCCACTCTAATTTTTATTATTTCTTTTTTCTGCTTAGTTTGGATTTCATTTTCTTTTCTTTTTTCTAGCTTTCTAATACGGAAGCTTCCTTCTCTAGAAAGAAAAGACCATCTATTTCTTACTAATGACACACAGTGAATCTCCAACTCAGGGTCAAGCAATAGGATGCTGTTTATCAATTGCTGACATAATGGCATCAAGCACAGGAAAAATCTTTGTAGGGCTTCCTGCTACATCCATCAGTTTTTCAATCAAAAGATTTCTCCAATCATTCCCTCTCCTTGAGTCCTGCTTGTTGTTGTTTTTTTTTTAAGAGACAGAGTCTCACTGTGTCACTTTCGGTAAAGTGCCCAGGCATCACAGCTCACAGCAACCTCCAACTCCTGGGCTTAGGCGATTCTCTTGCCTCAGGCTCTGGAGTAGCTGGGACCACAGTCGCCCACCACAATGCCTGGCTATTTTTTTGTTGCAGTTTGGCCAGGGCTGGGTTTGGACCCACCACCCTCAGCATATGGGGCCAGCACCCTACTCACTGAGCCACAGGCGCTGCCCCTGAGTACTGCTTTTATAAGCCTAGTCTGGGTCTTCATCACCTCTCTCCTGGACTGTAAAACAGCCAAATGCAACAGGCCCTTAGGTCCCCAGGCAGTGGAAGCCCAACAGCTATGGGCATGGGAAAGCCAATCTGGGCAGCTTACGGCCATGAACACTGCCTCCAACAGAAAATCACCATTCTGTGTGCTTCATGGGGCAAAAGCATCTATGCCTTACCATGTATGATGTGATCTCCTTTTAGGGATGCACATGGAAACCAAGAGAGAGGAGGACTTCTCCAGCTAATAAGAAAAGATAGAAAAGTTCTACTTAAAATAAAAACTTTGACCTTGACCGTGACCATGACATATGATAGGCCACTGCTTAAAACTCTAGTATTTCTCCCACAGTACTCAAAATGAAGCCTACTTTCTTTATGTGATCAAAAACCCACACACAATATTCAGCGTCTTCCTCTTGCACATCATCTTTCAACAGCCCCCTGAACTACCTGTATGGCCCAGCAGACACAGTTGTACCACAAACTTAGGCTTTTGTTCCTTCTCTTTTCTCTGCCTATGTCAAGGATTTTCAGCCAGTGTGCCATGATAAGATCTTAGGTGTCCCATGAAAACTTTTAAAGATCATTCATTAAATTATTTTTTTCTTTTTTTTTTTTTTGAAGTTCAAAGCCAGGTAAATATATTCCTTTTTTAACTTTTTTTTTTTTTTGAACAACATAATTTAAGCAGGTTGTGGAGTTTAACTATAATTTTAAGTGTGCCATGAGATTAAAAATATATATAATAGGTTGAAAAACACTGGCCTAAGCCAATTTGCCACTACTTAATCCTTAGTTGAGCTTTTACAATCAACCTGAACTACCTCTACCAGAAAGCCTGACTCCTTCCTCAAGCCAATCCTCTTTGCTCAATGACCACAAGTCCTTATCAATGTTTTGTAGCTATCAGAGCAGAGCCTGTCCAGCTGTATTCTAAAGGGCTCTTAGAGACAGGGCCTGGGTTGAATCTATCTTTGTCACTCTGGTAGCTTTCACAGGACCTGGCAAATGAACACACTCAGCAAATGTTGGATACATACATAACAGACAGAGAAATGTGAGTGAAAAAGCATTCCTTGGCTGAACAAGGAGGATTTCTTTTTCTATCAAACTGTGGTTTGTCCCATGCTAGACGCTGCTGTGACTCTCACACTGCTACACCGCCTCGGGACCCCAGGGACTCTCTCATTCCCACCCTGGCAAAATATAATGTAATCTTGTCTGATTCAAAAGGCACCTGAATTGCTTCAGGGTCAAAATGATGAACATCAATTATCCCAATAGCAGCAAAGAACAGATGCAAAAGTTAATAGAGTTTTCTGGATGACAGAATGCTGGATAAACAAATCCATGCTGCATTATATACAAAAAGATACCAAAATGTGGAGCCATGAAGAAAATTTGGTGCTAAGCTGCAAGTGCCGCAGTCTGGGGAGCTGTAATTCAGAGAAATCCCCCCACGATTGCTACACTGATCACAAGAATCGAGCAGAAATTGCCACTGAGCTGATGCAAGTAAATCCAAATAAATGCTCTACTCGATGAGGATCCAAATGCTCAATTAGCATTCCAGAACATTCTCAGGGAGTTTCAAAGAGCCTAGTAGCACTCTGCTATCATTGCGAGGAGGGAAATCCTATCCCAGCCAGGCTCTTTCATTATCCAGTGCTGTGAAAAACCCTCCATGAGGGGCTGGGAAATGCACGACCTCCCCATGTGCCAGGTCTGTTTTCAGCCAAGAGTCACCATGTGCTTCTCTCGGTTCTCTTAAAATCTCTTTCCAGAACTATCCTTCTTTTCCTTTTGTGAGATTTTATTTCACTTTCAATATGTAAGTTTTCATTCCATGATTTTGCTAATTTATATTTTTGTTTAAAAATAGATTTTATTGGCAAGCTGGCACATGACTGTGTTGGGTCCATCGTACCGGTTTTGACCCATCTGTTGTCTTCGGTAACTACACAAATGCTGTGAATGAAACGCAGAGCCACTCAAATCATCCTTACTGTGAGCACAGAGAGCCTTGCCCCAGCTTCTGCTCTCACAAAGAGAATCCACCTGCAAATTTCTCATTTATAATGGATATTTGGACATGGATAATAGGAATTCAGGCAGTGTATTTGCAAGCCAAGTCATATTGCAATAATAGTAAAACAGTACATCTAGTTACCTAAATAAATTAATTAAGCCTTTGCAGAGTTATGGCAATTAAATTTAAAAGGGGAGGAGAAAGGTGTACACGCTGGCTGCATATGTGTGTGTGTCTTTGTGCGTGCAAGCTTGCCTGTTTCTTCATGAGTTTCCAATCCCCAGTAAGGAACCACATTCATACACAGCCAGAGTAACCAGCGTGAACAGCTTTATTCATCTAGGTTTAATTTATTTTGTGAATACAAGTATAATTAGTATTTAAGGGGCCATTCTAAATTGCCATCGCCCCTCCGTGTGAGCATGAGTAACCTAACTTTTCTGCAGATCATGTTTCAGTTTGATAGACAGGCCTCTGAGGATTGTCTCGTATGTCACCATCAGTGAAAAACGAGTCCTGAAGGATAGTCACACCCCCCACACATGCCAGGAATCCCAATCACCCACGACTCGGAGAGCCATTCGCCCTGTGTCTTGCTGTGGATAGATAATATATTCATTTGCTTCTGGCTAAAAATAAAAAAAAAAAAATAGTGAGAAACCGCTGGTGCATATTGATGGCACCCTCAAGGCGCTGTAATTGGGAGAAGTGATATGTGGCTTCCGTATATGCCAGGGATCTCAAGCTGCTGTCATCCTTCTTCACTCCGCAGCCAACTGGAAAAATATAAACCCCCAAACTCTCAGGGGGGCCTAGCCACTCTCTCTTGTTAGGACTGGAAAATTAAAATCTATCTCTTCAATAATAAGGAATTTTGTTTGCAAGTGCCATGAAGTATTTTAGCTGAGCACTAAATATTATCTGATTAAAATTACTCCTTGAGGCAGGAAAGTGTTAGCTTTTAGGTCCATTTCTCTTGTGTTTGAACAACATGCTGATCGTGTAACTCCTCCTAAATTTAAATATTTAGGAAATTTAAGTGTTTAAAGGATGGGATGGGTCAATTTATGCAGAAATTAGCCTGAATTCCAGCCCAGGGCAGGGCATAAGCAATGTATTCTTAGGCCCTGGCTATTCCCTGGTTGTGAGTTAGGTTAAGGGCGGCAGAGAATCATCCAGGAATTCGAGCTGCTACCTGCATTCAGTACTGATAAGCCTTTTGCTACTAATCCATACTACTAACATTTAATAATGTGGCACTTGCATTACAAGGCCAAGGACTTCATTATACCAATGTGAATTATTTGGATACACTGTTTTCATTTTAATACATTGATTTGTGTTTTCTATTGACTGATTCATAGTTTTCAACAGCTTTATTGTACATACAAAAGCTATTTTTTCTTAAGCAATTCCAGCTTTTGGAAATGTCTGGAAAAGGAAAGCTTTGTGATTTATTTATTTATTTATTTATTTATTTATTTATTTATTTATTTTGAGACAGAGTCTCACTCCATCACCTCAGTAGAGTGCTGTGGCATCACAGCTCACAGCAACCTCAAAATCTTGGGCTTAAGTGATCCTCTTGCCTCAGCCTCCTGAGTAGCTGGGACTATAGGAGCCCACCACAATGCCCAGCTATTTTTATGTTGCAGTTGTCATTGTTGCTTAGCTGGCCCAGGACTAGGATTGAACCCACCAGCCTCGGTGTATGTGGCCAATGCCATAACCACTGCGCTACAGGCGCTGGAGCCATGCTTTGTGTTTTAAAGTGGACCTGCTCCACATCTAATCCAATGAGGTACCTATTTTATTCAATCTTTGCACAGTATCCAGTGTCTACTAGGTACCCCACAAGCTATCATTCGAAATGCTGAATGAATCACATTAGATAGGAGACATGAGATGACTCAATGAATGCATGACTTTGAGATGTCCCAGGGTATGTTTGAAACGACACGATTAGATTATCATATACTAGACACAATGGCATTAAATTCATTAAAGTGAACTCACATTCTATGCTATACTCTGCAGTGCCGGAGCACAAACTTGCCAGCTGCCAAGGACTGTCTAAAAGCGGTGGACCACCCTAGATCTTTGCTGGTTTCCCTGGGTGCCAGATGTGTCTTCACCAAGTCTGTCGGTGGCCACGCTGCACATACCACGTCTGATTCTGACAGGTGCACCCTTTAAAGTCCATCTGTTGGGTGCCCCTGTGAGTGGTAGGCAGGAGGAAGAGCACAATCTACAGAAACACGTTCTTTGGGCACGTTGAAAATTTTGAAAAACGTGACAAAAATGTGCACTGAGGAAAAGACAAGCTCTTCATTAAATGAATGGTGTTGGAAAGCAGGATATCCTTATGAAAAAGAATGAAACTAGATCCTTATCTCTTAACTTATACAAAAATTAGATCAATATGAAATTAAAAATTTAAATATAAGATGTGAAACCACTAAAAGAAAACATTGGAGAAATGCTCTAGGACACTGGTCTAGATAATAATTTCTTGAGCAATACCCGCAAAGGGCAGGCAACCAAAGCAAAAATGGCCAAATGTGATCACATCAAGCTAAAAAGCTTCTGCACAATAAAGAAAACAATAAACAAAGGGAAAAGACAACCCACAGAATGGCAGAAAATATTCGTAAACTACCCATCTGACAAGGGATTTATAACTAGAATTCACAAGAAGCTCCAACAGCTCAACAGGAAAAAAAATCAAATAATCCAATTTTAAAATGGGTAAAAGATCGGAATAAATATTTCTCAAAAGAAGACACGCAAATGGCCAATAAAGATATAATTCAATGCTCAAATCATTAATCATCAGAGAAGGAAAATTGAAACTATGATGACATATTATCTTACCCCAGTTAAAATGGCTTCTGTCAAAACAACAGACATTAACTAATGCTGGAGGGGATGTGAAAATAGGAGAACCCTTGCACTGTTGGTAGGAAAGTAAATCAGTGCAACCAGTAGGAGGAACAGTATGGAAATTCCTGAAAAACTCAAAGTAGAACTATAGCATATGACCAAGCAATCCCACTGCTAGGTTTATGCCCCAAAAAGGGGTGGGGGGGAATTTAGTATATCAAAAAGCTGTCTGCACTCCCATATTTATTGCAGCACTATTCACAATAGCCAAGACTTGGAATCAATCTAACTGTCTACCAACAGATGAACGGATAAAGAAATTGTGGTACATGTACATGATGGAATATTATACAGTCACAAGAAAGAATGAAATTCTGTAATTTGTGACAATATTGATGGAACTGGACAACGTTATGTTAAATGAAGATAAGCCAAGCACTGCAAGACAAATTTCAATGTTCTCACTCATACGTGATAGCTGAATGTTAAAATAACTGATCTCAGGAAGACAGAAAGTAGAATAATTGTTACCAAAAGCCAAGAAGGGTAGCAGGGAGGTATAAAGAGGGAATGGTGAACGGGTGCAAAAAATATAGTTAGATAGAAGGAACAATAGTTGATAGCACATCAGAGTGACTATAATTATATTTTCCATTTTATAATACATAATTTTATATTTTAAAGTCATGGTATACTTTAAAATAACCAAAAATGTGAAATTAAAATATTCCTAGCACAAAGAAATGATAAATGCCGGAGGTGATGGAGACCCCACTTAACCCTGATGTGAGTACTGATGACTCTATCCAATATCACATGTACCCTATAAATATATACAACTATTCTGCACCCATATAAAGTTTAAAAATTTTTAAACATAAAATAAAACAGAATAATGATGTGCCTTAGTGTAGGTTTTAATTCATTCATTACCATAGCTATTTCATAGGCCTTTTTGATTTGGAAACTCATGTATTTTAATTTTATAAAAAGCAGGACTTCATGTGTAAACGCAGATAAATCTCATAAACAGAATGAGAAGAAAAGCACGTTTCAGAACATAATAAATAACATAACATCATTTATACAAACTTTGAATGCAAACAAATCAGTACTATATATTGTTTAGGGATAAATTCGTATATAAAAGGCATGAAAGGTTAAAACATTAATTATGATTATCTTTGTCAAGTAAATAGGGAAACAGGATTAGGAAATGGCATACTTGGAATTTTGACCTATGCTGTCTGCATTATGCTAATTTTTTAAATAATGTGGTAGAGATTGAATATTTTCATATTTTTATCTATAACATTTTCTATATCCAAAACATTTACTTAAAAAGAAGGAAAAAAACTTTAAAAATCAGATCAGTTTCAAAGAATTAGGAATTGAATGGCATCAGACTTCTTAGAATGAATAATGTAAACTAGAATACTGTAAAGGAGTATCTTCCAAAATTGTGAGGAACTGCATTTTAGCATAAATTCTGCCCCCAACCAAACTGTCAGACAAGTGGGAGAGGACAATACAGACGTTTTCACTCAACCAAAGACTCCAAATATTTATTACCTACCATGCTTTTATCAGAAAGCCGAGTTTTATCAGACAGGTGCGTTTCACCAAAGTAAGAGAAGAAACCTGTAAGAAGGAAGAAATGAGCTCTCAAAGCAGAGAATCGGATATGTTGAGAGGCAGAAGTGGACTTGCCAGAATGATGTTGAAGAAATCCAGGGTAACAGCTGGGAAGCAGGCCTGAGCCAAGGGCTCACAGCGCAGCACCAGGAGGGGGAGAGGGAAAGAAAACTCACTACTAATTCTCCAGAGCAGGACGCTGATAGATGATATATGTGATTTTTAAAATTCATATGTAAAATATAATATAATTTAGAAATGCAAAAATGAATATCAGAATAAATAGACATTTTTCATTGTAAGACCTGTAGACATATTTGCTTTTATTGGTTAATATAAAACATAATTTTGAATAAGATGACAGGCTGGGTGAAGTGGCCACTCCTGTAATCCTAGCTGAGAGGCTGAGGTGGGAGGATTGCTCAAGGTTAGGCGTTTGAGACCAGCCTGAGAAAGAGGGAGACCTTTTCACCACTAAAAACAGAAAAATTAACCAGGAGTGGTGGTGCGTGCCTGTAGTCCCAGCTACTCAGGAGTCTGAGGCAGGAGGATTGCTGGAGCCAAGGAGTTTGAGGTTGCTGAGGTTGCTGTGAGCTGGGCAGAGGCCATGGCACTCTAGTCCAGGTGACAGAGTGAGATTCTCTCAAAAAAAAAAAAAAAAAGATGACAACATTGTAAATATCTCTATTAACTCTATTAATCTACTAATCTGTCACAGTCGGTCCAGTCAGGGGTGTCCAAACCGAAGCTGTGCAAGCTACTTGCTGATTGTTTTGCTTATCTGCGGTGGTGGATATCACAAAAAAATGTGCACAGTACTTTCTTTTGCAAGTGTTTGTGCATTTAATGCGTGGCCGAAGACAACTCTTATTCTTCCACTGCGCGGCAGAGAAAAAGGAAGGTTGGACACTTCTGGATTAAATAGGCAAAGAGCCATGAATCAGAATGCCTCACTTTTCCATGTATTATACTCTCTGTGGCATACCTACCTCCATCTTTAAACAATAAGCAAATAAAAACCAAGTTTTAAAAAGGAAGGAAATAAAAGAAGAATGGAAAGAAAGAGAGAGTGAGAGAGCAAAGGGATGGAGAAAGATAATAACTTTTATTTAGAGAAATTATGAACAATAGTTTTCCTGTAAACAATTCTGTAGTGTCCTATTAAAATATTGTTTCCTCCCTCCATGCTCAGCTATCTCTTTTTTAATGGATAAGCTTTCTAGAAAACCATAAGAAAAATCATGGCCCTAAAAAAGTACACAGCGTTGTTTTTAAAGAAGACTAAAGTAAAAAAAACATAAATAACAAGACAAATCATTCAGGTATTTATTTTATTCAAGTCACATGATTTTCTCATAAGGGACTAGACTCTGTTTTCCTAGGGAGAAAATAAATCTGACAGTGACAAGCAAGATCTTAGGTGAGTCAACTGTCAATCCCTCCCACAAATAAATAGAACTGGAATCACAGCCTCACTGTTCCCTTAAACTTTCTCTTGCCCTATTAGGTACTCGAAAATTTGAGTTAAAAAGACACCTTTATTAGCCTGAGGTCAAATCTAAACTTCTGAGGTTTTTAAGCTACTTTAAAGGGCCAGGAATTTAGGACTCCTTCCTCTTAGGAGAATCGGTGGAAGTATATGACAGAGTGAAGAAGTAGGATACTAGGTGACCAGCCATGAAGAGGCCCTTTGAGAAAAAGACGAGGGAGAGTAAATAAACAGATAGTAGATAAGAGGGAGTAGGTAGTTCTATGGATGATGACACAGATGTAGGTGAGGACACAGACAGAGAGATGTGCACGTAAACACAGACATGGACCAGTGGATTTGGCACTGCAAAAGCCCGAGAACTTGGCCAGGCACAGTAGGTGGCTCATGCCTGTAATCCCAGCACTCTGGGAGGCTGAGGTGTGTAAATTGCCTGAGCCCAGGCGTTCAAGACACCAGCCTGAGCAAGAGCAAGACCCCATCTCTAATAAAAACAGAAAAAATTAGCCGAGCATTGTGGCAGATGCCTGTAGACTTCAGAGGCTGAGTGAAGAGGACCTCTTGAGCCCAAGGGTTTGAGGTTGCTGTGACCAATGATGACGCCACCACATGCAACTCAGGGTGACCTTAAAGGCTGTTTTCCTCATTATCTCATGGCCTCCACACACACACCCCCTCCACCTGGGAGTGGGGAGCGCTCTGTGTAGGACTCCACACACACACACACCCTCCACCTGGGAGTGGGGAGCGCCCCCTGTAGGCCTACACACACACACACACACCCTCCACCTGGGAGTGAGGAGCGCCCCCTGTAGGCCTACACACAGACACACACCATCCACCTGGGAGTGGGGAGCACCCCCTGTAGGCCTCCACACACACACACACCATCCACCTGGGAGTGGAGAGCGCCCCCTTTAGGCCTCCACACACACACACACACACACACACCCTCCACCTGGGAGTGAGGAGCGCCCCCTGTAGGCCTCCACACACACACACACACACACACACACACACACACCTCCACCTGGGAGTGAGGAGCGCCCCCTGTAGCACAGACAGGAGCAGCCTTGCTACGTGTGCCTGTGACACACGAAATTCTACACTTCTACAACAAACCGATCCGGAGGCAGTTACAGACGTTAAAATACAGAGCTTAGTCACTTCCTACAATGCACCATGGCCTGCGTCTGAACATCCAGACCTCTTAGTGTATTCAAAATGATTCTGTTTACTAAAACATATTAAACAATTTTTAAGAACCATAGCTTACAAGAAGGTTAAATAGTATAGTTTCTGTGAGTCAGTATTCCTCCATTGAACACTGATTGATTAATTATCCCCACAGTCCTCCACATGGGTATTGTCGGTACAAATCAATATCTAGAAGCAATTTGGGGTTCTTTCTAGAGAAAATAAACATTGAACAAATGCTTCAAATCCAAAAGAATTCAGGGCAAGAGTATAAATAATCTCTGCCTCTACTTCTATTCCATTTTGATTTGCTTTTCATACTGTTTCAAGGAAATTCTGAATGTACTCATTACAGATCAAGGCTTCAAAAAAAGTTAGAAGAACTGGGAGAGTGAGGAAGGTAGGAGATAATGTTTGGAGATACAAGAGTAAGCAGGTCTCTCTGTGAGATAATACTCACAGTGTCTTTGTTTTCATTTTCTAACTTTATGAAAAATGCAGATCTTGTAATGTTCCAGAGCAACAAAAACAGCAGAAAATATGTGTCACAGCACATTTAGTTGTTTTCATATACATTTAACATATCATTGCAATTTTTAAATAAAATAACTTTTTTCTTTCCTCCCTGGAACATGAGAATTTTATGAGGCTACATTTCTGGGCAATGAGCCTACCTCCCTACTCCAATACATGTTTACAATTTACCTAAGAGGAAAAGAAGTAAGGATTTGCAAATTTCATGTAAGACAATAGAAATTTTACCACTTGAGTGGAACTTTAATGGCCTATTTTTTAATAGCCTGGATTTTCCTTGAAGAATTAGAACATTTGCATAGATCACCCCATTGGATTCCATAAAGTTTCTCTGAGATTTTGGTGCCATACATATGTCTCTGTAAAACATTCCCAATGAAAAGAGAGATGATCTAAGCAAGTAGAAAAGTAGATTCAGGAAAATGGGAAAGTAAGACCTTGGATTTGTAATCTGAGTACAAATTTAGAACACCGTTGGTGTTAGAATGCTGTTCATAGTAGAATACTAATTATATTTTGGGTGTTATTCATTTTAGGTTATTTGTGGGGAAAACCTAACATAAAAGGAAAAAGAGAAGAACTTTCTGGAAAATTTTCCGTGAGTCTCTGGTTCGTTGCACCCTGACTAAAGGAAACAAGGATCAACTTTTCTAGAAGAAAAGTTCCCAGCATAGTGTCAAGACTGATATTTGCTCACATTCCAAAAGCCAGTTTGGATTTTTTCTTTTTATTTCACACCATTGATTATATTCTCATTTTTCACACATTGAAAAACTTCTTTTCACAAAAGGACAAATGTTGTCAAACCAGGTCAGAGCTGATAAAGAGAGTTGTCACTTCTAAAGTCTGAAGGATTTGGAAGGCCTGTTCTGAATGAAGAGCACACAGATAGGCCGTGCACCTGTGTTCTGTACACTACGGGCTACATTGTTCCAATTTCAATATGATGTCAATAAGTAATAAATATCATATCTATTCAAGACATTTTCCCCTGTATTGTCAAAATTCTTTGTAATTAGCTGGAAATTTTCTTTGAGGGTTTGTTTTGTTGTCGATGGATAAAACAATCCATTTCCCATCTCCCCTTACCTCTAAACCTTGCAGCCAACAATGTCAGCATGGGTTTCTGGCATCCAGGAGACATTTCCCGGACCCATTTGATGATATAAACAGCTTGATTTTGTGAAAGTATCCAGAGAAATTACCAGAAGAAATGCTATCTGTGAGGAAAGAGCTTGAGGGCCAGAGCATGAGGTGTTCTATCTTCTAGAGCTGCACCCCACATCAGCCCACATTCAGCAAGCTCCCAACAGTTCTCCTTGAACAGCTCAAACATATTTGAAAAGCACATACCTAATAAAGGACTTGTATCCAGAATTTACAAAAAATACCCGTAGCTCAATATTAAGAAGATAAACAACCAATCAAAAGTGGGCAAAAATAGGAATAGACATTTCTCCAAAGATACTACAAATGTCTAGTAAGCACATGAAAAGATGCTCAATATTTCCTCATTAGGGAAATGCAAATTAAAACCACAAGGAGACACCACTTCACAAGCACAAGAATGGCAATAGTGAATAAAACAGGTAATAGCAGGTAGTAACATGTTGGTGAGGATATGGAGAAATGGGAACTTCTTATACATTGCTGATGTAATTATGAAAATTGTACAGCTATGTTATAAAATAATCTGGCAGCATCCCAAAAAGTTAAATATAAAAATTTCATATGATTAGGTAATTATACTTCTAGCTATATACATAAGAGAAATGAAAACATATGTTCCCATAAATACTTGCACACAAATGTTCATAGCAGCATTATTCATCATTGCCCCAACCTGGAAACACTCTGTATTAGTCTATGCAGGCTGCTATAACAAAATGCCATAAAACATGGTGGCTTAAACAGCAGACATTCTCACAGCTCTGGAAGCTGGAGAGCATAAGACCAGAGTGTCAGCTTGGTCAGGTTCTGATGAGGACCCTCTTCCTGGCTTGCAGATGTCTGCCTTCTTACTGTGGCTTACATGACAGACTGAGTGTTAAGACATTAATCCCATCATAAGGACCCCATTCTCATGACCTCATCTAAAACTAATTACCATCAAAGGCCCCATCACCACATACCATTACATTGTGGGTTAGGGCTTCCAATACAAATTTTGAAGGAACCCAAATATTCAGTCCATAACTTTCTGCCCCTGGATCCCCACAATTCATGTTCTTCTAGCATGTAAAATATATCCATTCCATCCAAACAGCCCCAAAAGCCTTAACTAATTTCCACATTAACTTCTCCAAAGCCCAAAGTCTCATCTAAATATCATCTAAATCAGATATCTGTGGGATTAGAGGTATGATTCACCTGGAGGCAAAATTCCTCTCCCTATGAGCCTGTGAAACCAAACAAAATAACAATTATAGGACAGTCATAGGATAGACATTCCCATCTTAAAATTTAGAAATAGAAATTAAAGCGGTCCCAAGAAAGGTCAACACCAAACAAGACAAATTTCATTAAATCTTAAGACTAGAGAAGAATCGTCTTTCTCTCAGAGCTCTGCCCTCCAGACCTACTGAGGTGGCAATGTCACCTCCAGGACTCAGAAGGCTACTGAGTACTCTCTAGGGAGTAGTCCCCCACTTTGAAACTGAGATTTAGTCAGTATTTCCCCCAAGGCCTGTATACTCTGGGCCAGTGGGGGCAATGACTGCCCTGATAATCTCGGAATCACTTTTGGATCCTTCTTCCTTTTTCTTGAAAAAAAAAAGCATAGTTTGTAGCCAAATAGCTTTAAGTTCTAATCTTGTAGAAGCCAAGAAGCCCAACACTTTCCTTTCATCCTGTCCTGCCTTCTCTGCCCCCAATAATTCAAACTGGCGGTCTTGTCTTTGTTGGTATAATTTTATCACTATTCCTGGCCTCTGCTGAAGTTATAAATTTATTTATAAATTATATCCATGATCTCTTTATCAAATGGTTATTCAGGCATACCTTTAATATTCTCTACAAAATATGCTTTTTCCTTTTTTGAAACATGAGTAGCTTGAGAATTTTTCCAGTTCTAGTTCCTGTTTGCTTAATAATTCCATCTTCAATTTATCTGTCCCCTGCCACAGTTTACTATAAGCAATCAGGAAAAACCAAGTCTCCCCTCAATGCTTCCATGCATTGGTTAGAAATCTCCTCAGCTGAATTTCCAAGTTCACTGTTCACAAGTTTGCCTTCCACAAAACACTAGAACTCAATTCCGCCAAGTTCTATACCATTTTAATACCAGTTTCCAGGATTTCCCTTACTGTTGTCATCTCCTATAATTCAAGTCAGTGAAAAATTACAACAACCCAATGCAGTTGGACTATGAATGGCCCAGACCCTTTAAGAATGAAAGTTTGGGTCTGTCTACCAGGTAAGGTACCATGGTAAGAAAAGCAAAGTGAACACAGATTGGGTTTTGGGAGAGGGTGGCTGCAAACACCAGCTACAACCACATGACCAGGTACAGGAATAACGGCTGCAGTTGTCATGCGTACCCCTGCTTGTTTGTCATGAACATAAAACACTCACCCAGTATCTTTGTTTTTTTTCCCCTATCTTATCCCTTATCATGTAACGTAAAACGTATTGACTTTGTATCATAACATTTAAGCATTCTTAATATTACATCATAATATTTAAATTATGAGATATCAAGGGAAGAGTAGACATCACTGGAGGACTTTACCTTCTCTTCTGGAAAAGGGATTAGTGCATTTTGATTTGTACATGAGATAGTTACATCACATTAGCTGGAATTATGACCTTATCATCTTTATCTGGAGATTAAATATAGCTTAAGGAGATGCATACATGTCCCAAGTTGACAAGAGGTGAACTTGTGATAATTAAATGTGCCAACTGAAGCGGGCCAGGGGGGTCCCAGATAATTTGGTTAAACATCATTCTGGATGCGTCTGTGAGTCTGTGAGATTGTTTCTGGATGAGATTAACATTTGAACTGACAGACTAAGTAAAGAAGATAGCCCTCTTCACCGTGAGTTGGCTTTATTCAATCAATTAGAGGATAGAACAGAACAACAACCCAAGCAAGAGAGAACTCACTCCCTCTGTGTTACGCTCATGATCTTACACTGGGACATGGGTCTTTCCTGCCTTCAGACCTGGACTGCAAATTACATCACTGGCTCTCCTTGTTCCCAGACCTTCACACTTCTTCTTGGGACTGTTCGGCCTCCAAAGTCATGCAAGTCAATTCCTTGTAACATTCGTAGATAAATAGATATCTGGAGAACTCTAACTAATACAGGCCGTCAAGCTTGTGTTCTTCACTATGGGGATATTTTAGTGGTTCTATCATTAATAGGTCCTTTAAAAATGCAAAAATTTTCATTTCAGAGAAGCTTGTGAAATTTCAAGTTCTTAGCACTTTCTTCTGCTTCCATTTTCCTGAAATACAGATGGGTAGGTGTCCTCATCTGCGTGTGTCGCACCAACAACATTCTGTGAGGGTGGGTCCTAATAAACAACCACAGTCCTGAAGTAGACGTAGCACCCACTGGTGCAGCACACAGGAGAATGTCACAGAAAGTCCTGATCAAAGGTGCTGTGAGCTCCACAATTCCTGATTGTGTTCATCACAAATATTCAAGTCTGTCAATTTCTAAGGTCAGAAGTGAATGGTAGATCTAGAGATATTCATGCTGATTGTGGACTCCAGAGGCAGAACCAAGTCACTCTGGTGACATTTTAACACAAGTACATCTGCCTCTAACTAGTCATTGGATCGCAGCAAGTTCAGCAATTTGAGAATGAATTTCTAAAATGTACATCTAGTTTTCTCCAATATATGGCTTACTTTATGACATGCTTATCTGGTAAGAAAGTTCATTACCGCATGATAAAGTAAATTGAATTAAAACCAAAGGAAAAAATAAAACCTGCTTTGTATATAACATAGGAATAGAGTTTGGGGGAAGAGCTCCAGAAGCTGGTAATGAAGGAAAGTCCCACCAGAAACAGGACACAAAACCAAAAATTTCCAGAACAAGTTACACTCTGGACGATCAATCAGGGGAAGTCCAGAAATGGGTCATTTTGTAGAAAACAGACTGTCAGGCAGCATACAGCAAGCAAAAGGAAATTTACCAGCAGAAATCTGGGTGCTTCCCTCAGAGAAGGTCTAAGGGATGTGCCGTGTGTGTATTTGAGAGAAGTGGGGCTTCATTTCAAAGAATAAGAGCCAACGTGATTCTTACAAGTAATATGCAGGCAAAGGGCACAGGCAGAGGGAATAAGGCCAACAGCCAGGAGATGGGTGGAGATGCCTGCTTCTGAGAGCAAGGCTTTGTCTTCATAACCCTGAAGAGGGTCGTTCCTACCACACAGCCCAAACTGAACCACACCAAGATGGACCTGCACTGAGATTACCCTAAAGTAATTGATAAGGGACGAAGAAGCAAAGTCTGGCAGGGCTGTGATGTAGACCTGACAATCCAATCGCTGCCCTGGAGTTAAGACTGCAGGCTCCTTGTTAATCCATTCCTGGGTTGGTGGGCATTTAGGCTGTTTCCACATTTTGGCGATTG
>CAUYRH010086981.1:0-14260 GCA_963574655.1 Perodicticus potto | reverse complement strand
CAGAGCCTCAACCTGTCACCCTGGATAGAGTGCCATGGCATCACAGATCACAGCAACCTCCACTGCCTGGGCTTAAGCGAGCTCTTGCCTCCGCCTCCCAAGTAGCTGGGACTATAGGCGCCCGCCACAACGCCCGGCCATTTTTTGGTTGCAGCCGTCATTGTTGTTTGGCAGGCCTGGGCTGGATTCGAACCCGCCAGCTCAGGTGTACGTGGCTGGCGCCTTAGCCCGTTGAGCCACAGGCACCGAGCCTCTCATCACTTTTCTTCATAATTTCTATCTCTTTGTATTTTTAGTCTTGAGACATTCTTCTTTTTGGCCTCTAATTGATATCTCTGCAGTGACCAGCCATTCTCTTCTTTAATTCATGTGCTAAATTTTTTAATGAAAAAAATCATGCTTTTAATTCCATAAAGTCACTTTGTAGCATAATTAAATTTTCTTAAGTGTTCTTATTAATTTTTAGATAGAGGGGCGGCACCTGTGGCTCAGTGGGTAGGGCGCTGACCCCATATACCGAGGGTGGTGGTTTCAAACCCGGCTCCGGCCAAACTGCAACAAAAAAATAGCCGGGCATTGTGGTGGGTGCCTGTAGTCCCAGCTACTCGGGAGGCTGAGGCAAGAGAATCGCCTAAGCCCAGGAGTTGGAGGTTGCTGTGAGCTGTGTGACTCCATGGCACTCTGCCAAGGGCGATAGAGTGAGACTCTGTCTCTACCAAAAAAAAAAAAAAAAAAATTTAGATAGAGTTAAATAAAGGACCATCTACATAGAGCTTTCGTTTCTATTGAGACCCAATGGAGTTCTTAGATCTTCTCACAGTTAGCAACATAGACGAAATCTTGACCACCTAAACTGATACATTTTTTTCCCCTCTTTACTGGGCTATTCATAAGAATCATTTTGATAATGTCCAAATAAATCCTACTCTGAAGATCTGAAGTCAAGGCTTTCATTTCTTTTTCTTGTTTTTTTTTTTTTTTTTAGAGACAGAGTCTCATTTTGTCACCCTCAGTAGAGTGCTGTGGCATCACAGCTCACAGCAACCTCCAGCTCTTGGGCTTACATGATTCTCTTGCCTCAGCCTTCCGAGTAGCTGGGACGACAGGTGCCTGCCACAATGCCCAGCTATTTTTTGTTGCAGTTTGGCTGGGGCCGGGTTTGAACCTGCCTCTCTCAGTATATGGGACCAGCGCCCTACTCACTGAGCCACAGGCGCCGCCCACGACTTTCATTTCTATTGACATTTCTAAAAGCAAGCAGGGTAAGATTTTAAAGTTTCGTGGATATGTAATGGAAATAGTCACATGAATTTGTGCTGCGAGAATAACTCTGGAAGGACTCTTATCAGGAAGTTTCTCATTTCCCTCATATCCTCTTTCCTATATTTCATGAAGGTCTATTCTAACTTGATTCATAGACTATGTTTCAGAATTATCTCTGCTCTCTCTAGTAATGACTCAAATCATATCACATGGTAGTTAAATGAAAAAGATAAAAGTTTATGGGGCAATTATTCTCAAAGTCTCCTCACTCAAAACTAGTTTGTGTGTCTTTTTTACTAGCCTACTAATAATAATTACATGTGATAGTTATATTAGACACAGTAGATTTAGGCTGTGGTAAAAATTATTGAACAATAAAGAGAAACTGGGCAGTGCCTGTAGCTAAGTGGTTAGGGCACCAGGCACATAGGCTGGTGGTTTGAACCCGGCCCAGACCAGCTAAACAACAATGACAACTACAACAAAAAATAGCTGGACGTTGTGGCCGGGACCTGTAGTCCCAGCTACTGGGAGTCTGAGGGAAGAGGATAGCTTAAACCCAAGAGTTTGAGGTTGCTGTGAGCTATGACACTACAGCATTCTACCAAGGGCAACATAGTGAGACTCTGTCTCAAAAAACAAAAAAATAAATAAATAAATAAATAAATAAAGAGAAACTAGTTAATCCAATGGAGAAGAGTGAACACGCTTATTTTGGTTCCTTTTCCACTTACACATCTTTCTCTGGATTACTACTAAATCCAGTAATCTGGATTACTATTAAAATATTTTCTTTTAGCACTCTGAGTGCTTAAGTTATTTTGTATCTGTTATTTGATATTCAAACTATCCACTAAGGTAGGGAGCAAGATTTAAGATTTATCACTTGATTGTTTATAATTGGAAAATTGAAATGTAAAAAAGGTACAATATAAAGTCTCTTGGAACCAAGAAGGAAAGCAAACACTTGTTTTCAGGGATTTTACATCCTCTGTTTGATTTCGAAGCTCTTTAGTCAAGAAATAGAACATGCATTCTTTTTTTGTTTGTTTTTGAAACAGTGTCTTGCTCTTTTGCTCTATTGCCCTGTCTAGAGTTCAGTGGCATCATCATGGCTCACTGATACAGCCTCTAACTCCTGGCTCAGGCCTCCCAAGTAGCTGGGTCTACAAGCATATACCACTCTGCCTGGCTAAGTTAAACATGTTTTTTAGAGGTAGGGTCTCACTATTGTCCAGGCTGGTCTCAAACTCCAAGCCTCAAGCTTGAGATTTCAGGCCTGAGCCACTGTACTTGGCCCATACGCTTTTTATGTAACTTTTAGACCTAAGTTACAACTGGTCCCCTCCTATGCAAATCCACTGATACATATATATTTTTATTTCAGGTTAATATGAGGGTACAAATGATTAGGTTACATTGTTTGCATTTGTTAGGTAAAGTACAAGTTATAGTTGAGTCCATCACCCCGCCAGGGTGCCATACACCCTTACATTATGCCCATTAGGTAAGAGTTTACCAATCCGCCTTTCTTTTCCCCTCCCCCATCCCTTTCCCCTGCTTGAGTTCAAGTCAGTTTTTCTCTCATGTGAGCATGTAGTTGTTCATCTACTAGTTTCATATTAGTATTGAGTACATTAGCTTTTCCATTCTTGTGATATTTTACTAAGGAGAATGTTCTTTAATTCCACTCAGGTAATTTTTTTTTTGTGTGTGAGATGTATGGTCTTCATCTTTTTTTATAGCTGAACAGTATTTCATGGTATACGTATATCACATTTTAATAATCCATTTATGGGTTGATGAGCACTTGGGTTGGTTGAACATCTTTGTGATGGTGATTTGAGCTGTGATAAACATGGAATGCTTCAAGAATTTGCATGTCATCCTTGTGTAGGGGACATGTTAATCTTCTCTATATCATTCCAATTTTAGTATATGTGCTGCCAAAGTGAGCCCTCAAATGCACTGGTATTTTCAGTTCTTCCATTCTTTGATTATTTTTATGACATCTAATGTTGGGAATCCTACCCTCACACTCTTAAAGCCCTTTCTTCCCTGGCCTTCATGATATTACACACCTTTGAGTTTTCTCTTATCCCCCGATCGCTCTTTTTCTTTCTCTTTCACTGCTTCTTCTTCCTCCTCTCATTGTCTAAGACCCGGTTCTTGATGATATGCGTATTTATTCATTCAGCAAATACTTACTGAGCACTTATGATGTACCAGACACTGTACTAAGGAGCAGTCATAAAAGGATGAACAAGAACTTATATTCTAGGTTTGGCATCCATAGCACAGTGGTTACGGCACCGGCCACATACACCAAGGCTGGCGGGTTCGAACCCGGCCCTGGCCAGCTAAACTACAATGAAAACCTCAGCAACAATAACAAAAAATAGCTGGGCATTGCGGTGGGCGCCTGAAGTCCCAGCTATTTGGGAGGCTGAGGCAAGAGAATTGCTTAAGTCCAAGAGTTTGAGGTTGCCAGGAGCTGTGGCACCACAGCACTCTACCGAGGGTGACATAGTGAGACTCTGTCTTAAAAAAAGAAAAAAAAAGAACTTATATTCTAGCAGGGAGACAGACAATAAGAATACAAACAAATAAACTAAGAATATATAATAAGTGAAATTAAAGATTGTGATAAGTGCAATGAAGGAAATAAACAAGGTTTTGTGAAAGAGAATAATAATGTTTGAGTCTATGAGCTCTGCTTTAAATCTTGTAGTCTGAGAAGACTTCTCCGGGGAGGTGAGACCTGCAGTAGAGATCTGAGAGCTGCTGGGTGAGATATGGGAGGGGGAGTCATCCCCAGAGAGAGAACAGGTGCAGTGTCCTGCGGAGGAGCTGACAGAATGTCATCATGGCTGTGAAACAGGGAGTTAGCCGTAGGTGGACATGAGAAGTAGTCAGAGGAATAGATAGAACTCAGATCATGCAGGGCATGGTAATCTAAGTAAGGAGTTTACACATAAACTAAATAAGTAGGAAACCTTTGAATAATTTTAAGTAGGAGAATAATAAGGTTAGAGTCCATTTTTATTTTTATATTATTTATTTATTAAATCATAAACACATGGATCATGTATACATTAATGCATTTATGGGGTACAATGTGCTGATTTCATATAGAATTAGTAGCGTTTACATCATACTGGTTAATATATACCTCATCTCATTTACTTGATTATTGTGTTAAGACATTTATACTCTATACTTCATAGATCTGACATGTACCCTTGCATTATGCACTATAGGTGTGTTCCCATCATTCACCCTCCCTCCATTTGACCTCCCCCCTTTCCTCTCGCCCCCTCCTCCCTCCTTCATTCTGGACCATAGTTAGAGTGCTTTTTTAAAAGAATGTTTTGGTTGCTGTGTAGAGAACAAACTACTATAAGGGTGCAAGTCTGGATGCATAGAACTAGTCAGGAAGCTATGAAGGTTCTACTTGGCTACCTGAAAGTAATCCCTAGCCTCTTTGCTCCTCTTGCCATACCGTCCAGAAGCCTAAGTGTTACTTTTCCAACCTCCCTGGGAGCTGGAGTTTACTATGTGACCCAGATCTGACCTCTGAACCATAAAACAAGTCTGCTAGAAGGAGTCTAGAAAAGATAACTGTGTTTCTTTTTCTTTTCTTTCTTTCTTTCTTTTTTTTTTTGAGATAGAGCCTCACTCTATTGCTCCAGGCTAGAATGCTGTGGTGTCAGCCTCGCTCTCAGCAACCTCACCTCTTACCTCAGCCTGCAGAGAGGCAGGGACTACAGATGCCAAGCCATTTTGTGACAATAGTGAAATGGCAGCAAAAGTGACAGTGAAACAGATATGGAACCACTAAGAAAACCCTAGAGTCATCCTGTCCAGATTTCTCTATCACAGGAACAATTTAATGCTTTTATTATTTAGACTACTAATAATCAGATAAATTGCTACCTGCAGCATTTCTAACTGACTTGGAGGCTCGTGAGGGGTCAAGGTAAGGAGGGGCTGGCTTGGACTAGGGTAATAGTGCTGAGTACTAACTTTATGCAGAATACTACCATGCTTCATCTTCAGTCTTCTCTCTCTCTTTTTTGATCAGTAACAATATTTACTTGAAATTGATCTCATATCTCAACACTCTAAGAGCGTTTCAGGTTCCCAGTGCCTGGTCGATCCTTTCTCCATCCTATTTTCTCATAACTGTGAAGACAATGTCAGGGCAACCTTCCTATATCCCTCTTCAAGAACCCACTATGGATCCTTGACAAACCTGTGATTCAGCCTTGTATGCAAGGTGTTCTATCAGATGAACTAATTCTGCTTGTACAACCTCATGGCCTTGTATTCAAAACACATTCTCTACTTCAACTTTTGGTAATCAACTTTGTTCTTATTTATCCAGAACGCATCTATATACTTTCTTTGTCAAATGTTTTGTTAAACACAGTGCTGTCACCTGTGTTCATTAATCTTTACAACCAACCCATGAGATAGGTTTTGTTATCCTCATTTCATTCATGTGAAAACTAAGTTAGAGGGGCTGCCATGTTCAAGGTCAAAAAACCGAGAGAGCCAGCATTCGAACCCAAGTTCTCTGATTCCAAGCCCAGTGTCTGTCTGTTCTTGGGATTTTGTGTGACAGACCCTTAGTTGTCTGGCTTTGTGATGCTCTCTCTCTGACTTTGTGTTAATGCCCATCTACCTCCACCCTCAATCCCTTTCAAGAATTTTCTGGAACGTTGCCTTGTCTGAGAGCCTTTGTCATTTCCTCAGTGCTCTGAATATAGTTAGTCATTAGAGACTGTTTTTTGTGATGGCCATATTTGTTGCAATTGTTTCATTAGCTACTGGTAATTCCCTATCTCTATGGTCTAGCTCTTCAACTAGGTTTTAGGCTTCCCAAAGGCAGAAGCAAGTCACATCTGCTTTCCTAATTTTTTGGTATTAGCTTTTAGTAATTAGAAAGATTAAATAGGCGATTAATTGATGCTTGCCTAATAAATGGGTAGATGGATAAATAAAACAATAAGAACCTTGCCTTAAATCTATGTATCCAGCTCCAGATAATTTGCTACATCCTTTGATGTTATTCTAATTGATCGTCACAGAATCTAACTCCTAATAAGCACCGTTTCCTTGTTTTTTTACAACAAAAATTCCAACATGTTCTCTATTGTGGTATCTTATTTCATAACCTTTCTAATTAGCATTACGTTTTAAACGCTTTTAAAATGTCCCATTACATATTTGTCCAATAGTCCATGACAGTTCAGACATGTAATTGCTATTATGCATTACCTGATGACCATCATTAAGTAATTAGAGAGACTTAAACATGTGTAATGCTAATTAGGGAAGTTATCAACTATGGGCAGTTAAGATAATAGGGAACATGATGATGATTTTGTTTTGGAACCGTGGTAAAAACATGGCTACAGAGAAATGGATGAATCTTTTGTGAATTTAGTGCTCCAAGAAGTAAGGAGTCATTTTAACAATGGAGAATTTGGCACAGCAGAAAGTGAAGCTGTGAGGTGAACCCTCTTTTGGTCACTCCATTAATAACTGACGATGACTGCCAGAATATTCCCGGGCTGTACTAGGGAAGCAAAAAGGGTCAGGCCCAGAGCGAAATACAGCCAGAGAGGGCCCCTTATCAGTTCCCTTGGGGGCACTCCCCAAATCAACATCACTGTATTTTCAGCTTTGCTTTCATGGCCCTGTGATCTATTAAGTCTTTACTCAATAGGTTCTAAGTGGTTTGGTTTTTTCTCCCCTAAAAAAATGATGACTACTTTATTAAGAATCATTCAAGATTGCCCAAAATTCTTACAAAGGCCACTTGACCCTGAACTTTGTTTCAAGTAGTTCTTGGGATGTTGGAGAATGATTAGAGCATAAAAGCAAGGTCCAGGATGCATTCTCTAAAGGAACATTGGAACGGGTTTTGGAATGTTGTATTTTTTAAAGAAATACTGTTTCTAAATGGTAAGAAGCACAATGTAGGGGTATATTGCACGCCTTTTGTGTGCGGGACACAACTACGAGAGGGACTCTACCTAAAAACTCAAATATTGTAACCTGGTTGTTTGGTCCCTCACATTAATCTGATATAAAAATAAACAAATAAATAGACGGTAAGACTTAGGTTTGGTAGGAGTGCGAGGGAGCACACTAGTTGCTGAGATGTCATTCTGGAAACATATCAAATGATTCGTGAAATTTTGCAAGAGCATGCACATTTTTTTAGGAGGACTGCACATTCATCACATTTTGCCCTTAAGCCATTTGCTAAGCTGAGAGAGAGCTGCACACTACATGCCACGCTCGGAGGAACAGTACCACGTGAGACATTTAGAGTGTTCTGTTGTTAACATTAGTAAGAACTAATGGTACCTAAAGTCCAAATGACAAGGCAGGCATTATAGTATCTCGGAGTTCTCCCTCATAATTATATGGCCAAGGGCAGACTTCAGGGTTAACTTAAGGTCATTATGGTCCATCCAGGGGCTGTTAGCTGCCTGGAGATCTTTCTGGGGTCTCAAGAGAAAAGAGAAGAGAGTGAACTTTTACCCCTCAGTCTTAGAAAATTCCAGAGCGACTTGGACAGTTATGACTCCTTTCATAGAGCCAACTTTTAGGTAGGTTTGAGGCTCTTCTTCCTGGAACAGGGGTAGCTGTTCTCTGAAATGACTATGGGGCTGAAGTTGTATCAGTGGTTCACGTATATGTGCTTTAATCCCCTTTTCCCTCCCTTTGCGTTCCCAGAGCTGGTGAACGCAAACTGTGTGTTCAGACAGTTGAGCTTATCACTTGATTTTATTCAATCTTGTCCATGAACACAGTGACTTTAGGGCCTGGGACATTTCTGACTTCTTCATTCTGGACATTTAGAATGAGATTGGTAAAGTCAGGACGAATATTTTGGCAGATATTTTCTCTTTCAGGTGAAATAAAAGCATCTTCATGCATTATTCCCTTTCCCCAAATTGAGAGGCTCTTTAGGTTCTGCCCTCCTCTATTTGAGTGAGAAGCTATTTTATGGTTCATTCTTTCATCCTCTGTGTGCTGCTGTGCACCTGCTGCAGACTGTGCTGCGAGAGACGCAGGGAGGGCTGGGGCCCTGCCATGGGCTGTTGGAGAAGTAACTCGTAGGAAGTTTAATAATGTAAGCCCCGAACAGCACCTCAAGGCAGCGATAAGGGAGGCATAACAAGGTTTTTACAGCAATATTCCCTTGTAGGAAATGAGAGCTGAACTGAGTCTTAAAGGATTGCAGAGAGAAGGCAAGGAGGACATTCAAGTGGGGAAATTAGTGTAAGCCAAGAAATGGTGTTAAGGGATGCAGCTTGTGTGTGCAAAGCGGAGGAAGGAGAGAAGACCAGAAAGAAAGGAAGACTAGGAATAGGTCATGGGTGACGAGACTAGAATTTTATGTGTACTTAAAACTTGACCCACTAGATACTAGGAATTATTAGAGAGGCTACTGATGCATGGGGGGAAGAAATCTGACATTTGCAAAGCACTTATGAGGTGCCAAGCTCTGTGGTTGGTCCTTTACTTATGAAATTACCAGGGGAGGAAATCTCAAATTTACCTTTTCAGGAAGCATCCCCATTTTTCAGTTGAGAAAACTAACTAACTTTAAAAAACCTTTCTATTATGGACTATTATGTGCTACCTGATGAAAGTACGAACATCACCTATAAATTATTCTTGCCAAAAATAGAACTTCTGTGGTGCCAAGTCTCTAGACAGTACTAATAGTTTACAGGATATCAGAGAACAGGTGAACACGTTAAATAATAAATGAAATGTAAACAGGATCTAGAATGTGGGAAGTTACAGGATTAAAAAATAAAAAAGTTTATCTTGAGAAAATTGGATAATTTCAAACATATACAAAAGAGGAGAAAATAGTGTAATGAAGCCTCTATCTATCCACGCCTCAGCTTCAGCAATTGTCAACTTATGGCCTATCTTGTTCACCAGTACCCCCCACTTGCCACCGCTCCACTAATTGCCTTCAAGGAAGTCCCAGTTTCCATATTCCTTCAACCAAAAATATTTCAATGTGTGACTTTAACAGGTAAGGACCCTTTAAAAAATAGCCTTATTGTAAACAAAGGCCAGGTTTTGTCCTTAGCGTTCTCCACTTTCTAAACTTTGCTCCTCTTATTTGGTGAAAGTGTGCATTCTCCTTTGACTTCCTGTGAACTGGCGGTGACAGCTGGCTCCATCAGATTCCACTTTTTTGGAGAGGATACTGAGGATAAAGGTCATGGTGGGTACTTTCACAAGGAGGCATAGAAGGTCTGGTTGTCACTTGTTTTACTGCTTATCTAATTTAAGAGACTCTGCAGCCAGAAGTGGAGAGACTCTTGAGCTGATACAGGGTCTCTCTTGTCCCAAACCCATGCTCTGGCCATCTCTTCCCATTGCCTGCTGAGATGCATCTGGGAGGGAGGAAGGGAAAGAATTGACTGGGATGGAGGTTGGGAACAATGATGTGCTGGACACTTTCTGGGCAGCAGGACAGAAGGCAGTGGTGAGGGTGGGGGCAAGGGTGACAGCAGGGACTGTCATCTCTCTGAGGAGCAAGTTACAAACCACAGGGTCTGGCAATAGTTTGGTTCCTGAAGTTATGTTCAAAGGAGTCTCAGGCACTGACGATGCAGAAACCTTTAGGTTTCTGTGATTTTTGAATACCCAGCTGAACTCTTGGGAATAATAGATAATATTGATGACTTAAAATGCTTTCATTACTTTCTACTGTCCCTTTTTCCAAAAAGGATTTGAGATGAAAATTTTTCCTTTCTAAATTGGGTACTTTACCCCCCAGATAACAGCATCACATATTTATTAAAATACATACACATACACACACACACATTCCATCTCAGAAATGCTTAACAATCAAATCCCACCTGACAGATAAAATCTGGAAGAAAATCTGCTAAATTGTTAACTCTAGTTATCGCTGTTAGTGGTAAGAGAGGGGATTATAAAAGCTGACAGTTAGTGCTAACCCCTACGTTTGAATTTTTTCAAGCACATATTCTATTTGTGATTGGGGAGAAAAATAACCCATACAGATATGATTAAAAATAATTATGATAGGGCAGTGCCTGTAGCTGATCAAGTAGGGTGCCGGCCCCATATACCAAGGGTGGCAGGTTCAAACCCAGCCCTGGCCAAACTGCAACAAAAAATACCCGGGCGTTTTGGTGGGCACCTGTAGTCCCAGCTACTTGAGAGTCCAAGGCAAGAGAATAGCCTAAGCCCAGGAGCTGGAGGTTGCTGTGAGCTGTGTGATGCCATGGCACTCTACCGAGGGCGATAAAGTAAAACTCTGTCTCTACCAAAAAAATAATAATAATAATTATGATAAAATGGCACCATATGAGACATTGTTTTACAAATTGCTTTTTCATTTAACTGTGTATCTAGAGAGATAGAATAGCTATTATACAGGCAGTTATAATAGTTCTAGCAACTATAGTTATTGTATAGGCATTGCTTAGAAATTGCAATCATGGAGGTAAAAAATTGAAATCATACTTATTAATTTATCAGTGGTAGACCTGTATAATCTAGTAGTACAAATAATTGATATGCTAATTAGTTTTGGGAACCCAAAAGATCTAATTCTGCTATATATTTGTCCTCCCTCTAGTCACTACTTGGATTTAGCTCACTAGGCCAAAGTCCAGGAGTTCCTGTGGCAAGTGGACTTTTTCAGGAAATTTACTTGTATCTTGGGCAGAATGTTTGGCAGTGATTTCCCCCCCTCCCTTCCTTCTTTCCTTTCTCCTTCATCTTTGGCTTTCATAGACTAGGAGATAGAATCTTCTTTCCAAATGCCTAAAAACACACAAAACAACAACTTTAAAAAACCCACTCCCCCATAGAATGTCAAGGAGAGATGTTATGACAAATGTGTTTTCTTATTAATTGTGTCAAGTGCTCAGGACTTGAAGCAGGCACTGTGGTTCAAGCAAACGTAAAAAGCAGAGCCTTTGCCTTGAAGTTCCTAAATATTAATTGTCCTAAGTAATACAGGGCTGAGAAGAAGCTGTCTTAATTTCGATGGTATTTCTGGGGACAGTGAATAAGTCTCCCCTCTCCGTATTGCCAAATTGCCAAGTCGTGGGATGGGTTTTGAAGTGAAGCTGCAGCCAGGGATTGATCATTGGGTTTCTGCATGCATCTGCATATTTCCTCAAATGCGGTGCACAGGCCACAATGCAATTAAACACCCAAACTGCCAAGTTTCCTTTCTGAATCCAGTACATCTCCCTAGGCCTGACTTGCATATTAAAGACATCCACTAAACACATTATATTGATATATACACCCTGTTTAGCTGTCATATGCACCTCTCCTATGTATATCTTATTTTCAAATAATTATTTTAAAGACTGGACATAATAGATATGGAACTTAGAATATAACCATCAAAAATCACACTAATCATTAGCAAAACAAAAGCTACCCCAGAAACTGAGTGCAAGCATATTTCTGCCAGCTTGTATTTTACACGAACACATTATCTGCTATAGTTTTCTCAAATGGAGTACCATTTGCAGATATCTGCCAAGCCTCATCAAGACAAACAAGCCCCCAGAATCAGAGTTAGCATATAAAGTGAGGGTGGACAGAGCAACAATCTTTCCCCCAGGGCTCTCTTTTATCAACTGGCCCTGCCCAAAGAATAGAGCCCAGTGTTTTATGTTTCAAGTGTACCATATGGCATGATATGAGGGCCCTTTAATGACTTATTAGCATATTCTTCCAACTAGGCTTTCCTAGTTAAACCAGCCTGACAAAATCTGAATTTTAAAATATTTGCATTAAACCGCCTGGAATAAACAAGGCTTGGTAATTTGTTTACTTTTGGTAGCAGATGAAAGAGATGCCATTGATCCTTCATGACAAAGCTCATGGAAAACATCGGGTTGGTCTCCCCAGCCCTTGGGAGCTGAAGATTTTTGGAATGTCTGCAGCATTATTCAAGTGTTTTATCTCCTGGCTGATTCCCTATTCTGCCTCAAGTCTATGCTTTACATAATGCTGACTCTGCCTTCTGTGACCTTGATCCTTCCATCATGAGGGATGAGATTCTCTGGCTAAAATCTAGTCACCTGCTTGCCTCATTAAAAAGCCTTTTAGCCTTTGGGAGAGGACCAGCCACCAGATCAGGGCTTGGGGCTTGGGAGTTCTCACTGTGGCTTGGCTAGAGAATGATAAGAACCTGAGGGTGAGTCATGTTTCCGTCGTGACTGCTCAGAGTGTCCCTGTGAAAATGGGGTTGCAAGGAAGTAGGCAGGCAGAATGGAGCT
This sequence comes from Perodicticus potto, assembly GCA_963574655.1. Classification (NCBI taxonomy): domain Eukaryota; kingdom Metazoa; phylum Chordata; class Mammalia; order Primates; family Lorisidae; genus Perodicticus; species Perodicticus potto. Next base: position 1,670 of record CAUYRH010086981.1, on the reverse strand, counting down.
GTCCGTGCTATCCAGCCAGGGGACGCTAGACTCTCTGTGTGCTATTGCACATACTAGAGTGTTTGTGTTTCTTTTCAGATCTGTGTGCATATAAGTGTCTCTTTTTCTCTTTCCCAAGTCAATTCTTGGTACTTTTATAGATCAGGATGCTCTTGGTGGAGGTTGCCTGTGATCATGTATGATGAAAGTGACTGTCTTTGGTGACCCCACAGTAAGTCTTCCTTGTCATTTCTAGTACACAATAACATGGGTATGTAAATATTGGTTTTGTTTTATTTTATTTTATTTATTTTTTGGAGATAGGGGTCTTGCTCTGTTGTCCAGGCAGGGATACAGTGGCATGATCATAGCTCACTGCAGCCTTGAACTGCTGGGCTCAAGGGATCCTCCCATCTCAGCCTTCCAAGTAGTTTGAACTACAAGTATATGCCACCACACCTGGCAATTTTTTTTTTTTTTTTGAGACAGAGCCTCAAGCTGTCACCCTGGATAGAGTGCGTGGCGTCACAGCTCACAGCAACCTCCGATTCCTGGGCTCAAGCAAGTCTCCTGCCTCCGCCTCCCAAGTAGCTGGGACTACAGGCGCCCGCCACAATGCCCAGCCATTTTTTGGTTGCAGCCATCATTGTTGTTTGGCGGGCCCAGGCTGGATTCGAACCCGCCAGCTCAGGTGTACGTGGCTGGCGCCTTAGCCCATTGAGCCATAGGCACCGAGACAGATAAAACTTTTCTTAGGCACTAAGGCTTGGTGAGTGTGGTTCTGCCTCACAGCTAAGTAATTAAATGTATTATGGAAACAAAGTAGACTTAAACTATTTCTAGAGAAGAGGCAGAATATAGCTGGCTGAAAAAGGGACTCCCAAAGTAAGTGGAATGTATGGGGACTGGTGGTGAGAAGGGAAATGTACTGCCCTGAGGTCAAAAGCATCATCACGGGCACACGGGCACGCATACTCTCAGAGTCACACATCACAGAATAGCAGGTTATATATTTAGGGGCCTCCTGTTCATGCAGAAACCTCAGATCCTACTTGTCAATTGTGCTTACATTAAAAACCGATGCAGAAGTAACAGGTGATAGAGATGGAAGAAGCTGATCGTTTCTGATATGTTCTAGAAGGGTTACTCGGCAGGGAGCAGCCCATCTAAACATCCGTCACTAACCTTATCCAATTTAAATTCTCCAAAGAATTACAGGGCAACACAAATTGACTGCGATTCTGATCTTACATCTGAATCACAGAGAATAACTCTTGGGTATACGGAAATGAGAGAATGTTGCCGTTTTACCATCCCGGCTACTGGAAAAAAATGAAGCATTAACAGTGAACTATGGATATTTTAGGACAGATAAAAGGAAGGAAAGAGAAAGGGAAACAGGGGGAGGAAAGGAAGCAGGAAGGACAGGACGAAGGAAGTAAGTAAAATGATGAAAGAAAAAAGAGACTCTATCCTGAAAAACAATTAATAATGAAGAGGAGCAAAATAATTTCTTAAAACAATTTATAAATTATGTCAATAAAAAGAAATTTTTTAAAAATTTTTATTAAATCATAATTGTGTACATTGGTGCAATCATGGGGCACAATGTGCTGACTTCATATACAATCTGAAATATTTTCATTGAACTATTTAACATAGCCTTCATGGCCTTTTAATCACTATATGAA
>CAUYRH010086980.1:0-12576 GCA_963574655.1 Perodicticus potto | reverse complement strand
AAAAAATGCTCACCATCCTTAATCATCAGAGAAATGCAAATCAAAACTACTTTGAGATATCACCTAACTCCAGTAAGATTAGCCCACATGACAAAATCCCAAAACCAGAGATGTTGGCATGGATGTGGAGAAAAGGGAACACTTGTAAACTGCTCGTGGGAATGCACACTAATACGTTCCTCTGGAAGGAAGTTTGGAGAGTACTTAGAGATCTAAAAATTGACCTGCCATTCGATCCTATTAGGTGTATACCCAGAAGACCAAAAATCACATTATAACAAAGACATCTGTATCAGAATGTTTATTGTAGCCCAATTCATAATTGCTAAGTCATGGAAGAAGCCCAAGTGCCCATCAACCCACGAATGGATTAATAAATTGTGGTACATGTATACCATGGAACACTATGCAGCCTTAAAGAAAGATGGAGACTTTACCTCTTTCATGTTTACATGGATGGAGTTGGAACATATTCTTCTTTGCAAAGTATCTCAAGAATGGAAGAAAAAGTATCCAATGTACTCAGCCCTACTATGAAGCTAATTTAAAGGTTTCATATGAGGGCTATAACCCAACTATAGCACAAGAATATGGGAAGGGAGGGGAGGGGGAGGTTGGTGTTAAGGGAGGGCAATTGGTGGGGCCACACCTATTGTACATCTTAGAAGGGTACAGGCGAAACTTACCAAATGCAGAATACAAATGTCTTCATACAATAACTAAGAAAATGCCATGAAGGCTATGTTAAACAGTTTGATGAAAACATTTCAGATTGTATATGAAACCAGCACGTTATACCCCTTGATTGCACTAATGTACGCAGCTATGATTTAATAAAAAAAAAAAAATCCGCCAGCAGATGAATGGATAAAATGTGGTATGCACAGTGGGATATTATTCACTCTTGGAAGGAAATTTTGACACATACTACCAACATGGATGTGCCTGAGCATGTCATGGTGGGTGAAATGAGACACTCATGGAAAGACACTGATACCAGCTCCCGAGAGTAGCCAAATTCATACAGACAGGAAGTAGAATGGGGCTCTCCCAGCAGCTGGGAGGTGTTGTTAAATGGGTACAGAGTTTCAGTTTTGCAAAATGAAAGGATTCTGGGAGATGGTTATACTTCAAGGTGAATGTGCCATAAAAGTGTACACTTAGCTATGTCAACCAGTTCAATGGAAATATTTCAAATTGTATATAAAACCAGCACATTGTACCCCATGATTGCATTTATGTACATAACCATGATTTAATAAAAAAAAATTTTTTTAAATGTACACTTAAACATGGCTAAAATGGCAAGCTTTGTATCATGTATACTTTAGCATGATAAAAATAGTAATTTCAAAAAATGTACAGTGTCTCAGACCACATCAAGGTTGGCCTCTTTGTTGTTGTTTTTTTTTTAGACAAAGTCTCACTACGTCACCCTCAGTAGAGCACTGTGGCATCACAGCTCACAGCAACCTCAAACTCTTGGGCTTAAGTGATTCTCTTGCCTTAGCCTCCCAAGGAACTGGGACTACAGGTGCCTGCCATAACACCCAGCTATTATTTGGTTGCAGTTATCATTGTTGTTTAGCAGGCGCAGGCCAGGTTCAAACCTGCCAGCCTGGATATATGTGGCTAGCGCCATAACCACTGCGTACGGGCGCTGAGCCAAGGTTACCCTTTTTAACAAGATCCTCACACATCCTGTTCCCAGCGAAGTTGGAGAAGGCTTGTCACTAAAAGATCCTGCTGCCCAGGGCAAAGGAAGCCCTTGTAGGGACAGAATTTGTTTTCCTTGTGGGGAAAAGAGTACAAGGTCAGCATGAACGTAGAAAACTAGAGTGAGGAGCCCTGAGCACCACGTCCCCTCCTGGAGGGGCATCCCAGGCGTGAGCCACACTCAAGATGAGATTATGTGCTCAGACTCTTCAGATTCCTGCCCAGCACCAGGACTTTTTCTTGACTAATGTGGTCTTGGCATGTCGGCCATCAGCTGCGACAACAGAGCTCACTTCTCCCCCACCATGTTTAACTTGGCTGCTTGGAGCCCTTTGGCCGCCAACAGAAGTCACTGCAGTGACTCTGAGCTCTGCTCCAGATGAAATTAATTCCTCCAGAGCTGAGGGAGCAGGGTGGGTGGAGGAGCCAGCACTGGGCTGCTGAAGCAAACTGCTTTAGCAGCAGCTGTTCCATTTGGGGAACTAATGAGACTCGAGGAAAAACCTGCCAAGAGATGCCAAGTACTTATTTGCTTATGGAGCTGATATAGCCTTAGCCAAATTGGACAGAGATGCAAAAATGTCCATCATTTTTCGTTCAATTTTGCGGCTCTGTCTTGCGTTTCAGAAGAAGAAGGATTAAAACCACTTCTATCTCCGGGCTACCCCTCAGCTCCACAAAGATTCAAGGAAGACAGGCACCTTACAATGCAGGGGATTCTGAAAGGTCATGACCTCCCTAGACTACTAAGCCCTGACCTTACCTTGTCTTCAAAATCATTTGGCTCTGTGCTGCCTTTGGTAGCCCATGCATATCTCTTTCCAGCAGGTGTAACATTTTAAACACCACAGACCAGGTGAGCAAAAATATAATCTCTTTTACTTCCTTATACCTGAACTTTATTATTTTCCAGAGCCCCCTCTCTGTCTAGCCGCAGGAAACCGAATCCTGTTCAATTGAGTATAAACTTGGACAATTCAGGAAGAACTCGGCAAGTGCAAGGTTTCATTAGTTATTTCACGGTCTGCTCCCTTCGGCCTTCTCCTCTGAGTTGTATCAAACTTCTGCAAGGCTTGCACAGAAGCATGGCACTGGCCAGGGGCACTCTCCGGCCTTTGTTATCCCTTTGGTAACCCCTTTGTCTTGTCTTGAATAAATATTGTTGCTACTCCTTGTTGACATCACAGGGACTTAATGCTTTCTGGTTGCCAGTCAGCGATGACCATTACCCCTCATTCCCTCTGCAAGGCTCTCAGTGCCCTGATCAGGCTAATGTAGGATGTAGAGCATGTTCCTGTCCCCCTTCAAGATGCTTGGGACGTTGACAGTTCAGTGAGCCCACCCCCACCAATCCACTCAGACCACAGCTGCAGCACTTCCTATTCAGGGCACCAAGCCAGGCTGGCTAGGAGCTTCCTTGTGAGGCCTGACAGCTGAGACCTGGGTCCTCTCTGCATTTGATGCCTCAACCTACCTAGAGTTTATTTACTCAAATCCCTACCCTGCCTAAGAGTCAGGGAAGAGGGGAAAAGACAAGGCTCCCTCTATAATATACATGTGACAGATTGGATTTCCCAATGGAAAATAAGGCAACAATGTCTCTTGTCCACATGCTATCCTTATAATGTAATCTTGATATTGCATCCATGAGTGGTGGGGTTTATGTCTCCTTTTCTTGAAGCTAAGCAGAACTTTATGACTGCCTCCTCCAACAGAGTAAGGCAGAAGAAGTACTATGTAACTTCCAAGGTTAGATCATTTCAAGGACAAGCATTTTCACCCTCCTCTCTTAAAACACTTGTTCTTAAAACCTAGATCCCGGCTCAGTGCCTATGCTCAGCGGTTAGAGCACCAGCCACATGCACTGGGGCTGGTGGGTTCAAACCTGGCCAGGGCCTGCCAAACAATAATGACAACTATAACAAAAAAATAGCCGGGCATTGTGGTGGGCGCCTGTAGTCCCAAATACTTGGGAGACAGAGGCAACAGAATTGCTTTAAAAAGCCCAAGAGTTTGAGGTTGCTGTGACTGTGACACCCCAGCACAAGGGCAACATAGTGAGACTCTGTCTCAAAAAAAAAAACCCTAGATCCCATGCTATGAAAATGTCCAAGCAACAGCCAGCACCAACTTGGCAGCTGTATGAATGAGCCATCTTGAAAGTGGATCTGCTTAAACCTCCCCACCACCTCCACACATCAAGCCATCCCAGCTGATGCCACCAGAGCCAAGAGGGGCCCTCCACACCAAACCCTGCCCAAATTGCAGAACAGTGAGCAAAATAAATGAGTGTTATTGTTTTGAACCACTGAGTTTTGGGGCTGTTTGTTATGCAGCAAAAAGTAACTGATACCATACTTGCCAGCACCTAATTCTCTTGTATCTCCTCTTTCTATCTCTTTCCAGGGAGATGTTCTGCCTTCTGTAATAATAAAGCCTCCTCTTCATCCATCCTTTCCAATTTTTTGATTATAGCATAAACCTTACACCTCAAGCTCTTTAGGACTTAAGCTTTTGAAATCATTTTTTTAAGCTAGCTCTTATAAAGCAAAATTCTTGGCTTTCAAAATTATTATCAGATGCCAAGAGTTTCAAAAACCCATTTTGAAACTCAAAAGCTGAGCACTGTCGTTTTTCCTTCCTCTGTACATTTCTGCTGTAACAGCCTCCCCAGATGGTGATAAATGCAGAAAACTTCAATCTCAGGTAGGAGGGACAGTGATATGAAGAATTTCCAGGAGTTGTGGAATGCCCTGGATAATGTATTATAATATTATCATGCTATTTTTATCAAAACAGACACAAATCTCCAGTGTGAAAGATTATCCTGTTCCTTTATTTTCTTCATATCAACTTAAATGCATCTCTGAGTCCCCATCCCATTGTCCTAGTGAGAGAGCAGACCTAAGTCATCATCAGGACACCTGTCAGGACACCTTCTCTGCCCACTACCCCTGTAGGCAACCCCCAAAGTTCCCAGGTTTTAGCCCAATACTCATTAGTTTGGGGGCAGTGCAATCTCTGCTGAGATGTACATTATCCAAGCCAGTCAGCAAAGATTTTTTTTTGGCAAAAGGCCAGATAATAAACTTTGTGGCCCATACAAGCTCTGTTGCAGCTCCTCAGTGCTGCTGCTGCACTGCAAAAGCAGCCAAAGGCAAATTCATAAATGAATGGTCACGTCTGTGTTGCAATAAAATTTTATTTACACAAACAGGTGGGAGGCCATAGTTTGCCAAGTTTGGATCTCAGCCCACACAAGTCCCTTGAATTCCTGTGTGTCTCTGATTCTGCCCCAGGGAGAGGTACCAAAATCTCTGCCAAGACTGAAAACCTTTCTCCTCGTGGTTCAGAATCCTGGATTAATTGCCCATCTACAAGATATCACTTTTGAGCGAGATGGGGGTACCAACTCATCAAATTACCTACCAACCTTCAGTCTTTCCAGACTCTAGGGTTATGTCGCCTCTTTGACCTTGCCCTTCTGTGCCCTCCTTGCTCCCCATCTTCCTCCTCCTCCATACCTTCAGTGAGTTTAAGCATTTTACACTAGACAGACTACTGACTCTAAGCAGATGCTTTTTTCAATCTTGTAAACCCCACCTCAAAGCATTAGTAAATGCAAGACCTAGCAATCTGCTCTGATGCGGGAAAGGGGAAAAATAAAGATACAATGAACACAAACTAACATATCAGTAAATTACCCTGCCAAATACTGTACTGCACTTGACCTGTTTCCTCGGTTTTCTCTCACACAGGCTGTGAGAGACCAAATTTTACTTGATGCTGTCATTCAGCTCAGTGCTTGGCACATTGTAAGTGCTTTATAAATATCTCCCAAGTTAAATAAAGTATAATCTTGCAGGAGTATCTGGCGGTTGAGTTCCCGGAGTCATTCTCAAGAGCATATTTAACACTAAAGTAAGTGAAGTCCTCCATATTTTTGCAATGTTTAAAACAGTAGAAAGCAATTCTGGTGAGTACTGATAACTGAAGTATTAAGTAAATAAAATACAATCTGAGGCTGAAGCCAGATGGCCTGCACACAGTAGAATATGAGTCTCCAAAATTGAGGAGGATTTTTAAAAGCAGGTTTAATCACTAAGATGACAGAAAGATCAGGGAGACATTCATGTGGACTCGGAATGCAACCTCGTGCCCTTTCAATGCCTTTTAAGGTTAACAAGATGGCTCAAAACTAGCCTTTTTTTTTTCACCTTAATACAAATATATTACCCAAACTTCTCTGCTACTTGGCTGGCCTGGTTATGATCATTTCGGGTTTTTATTTGAAATGGAGAGAATAAAAGGGGGAAAAAGCAAAAGATTTGCTTAAAGAAAAAGAACTGAGAAATAGAGGAACGAGAAAGTGAAGCACAGGGGAGCAACATGAATGTGGTATGTGCACCAGTGAAATTTCTGAAGTAGATTTGTGTTCAAAGACAGAGAACAAGAGGAAACATCCACTGCATACAATACTCTTGCAGGGAGGAAAAGGGAAAAAGTGAGAGAGAAAATGAGTGTATCTCAGGGAAGCCACTAAGAGGTGCTGTGGGACAAATACAGCTTGGCTCCGTAAGGCCTGGAGTTCTGTTGAGAGCCAAGGATCAGAATCGTCCAGACACCTGCTGTATCACATCTCCACTCTCACCTGGTACACTTTTTTGCCTCATTGATGACCATTTTGCATCCAGTTGTGGCCCTAATCAAGAAATCTACTAGAAGGCTTCAGCACCAAAGAACAGTCTTAAGGTTAATCTTTATTATTAGTGTCCCAAGGCTGCTTCTCCTTCTTTTAGCTCCAAGTCACCCAGGCTCTCATTGGAAGGTTGTTCCATTGGTTGGCAGCCTAGCTACTCTTGTACCAATGATTTGAGCCCTGGGTCGCATACTGGCTGCAAGAATCCTGCCAACAGCCTCATCTCCCTAGTCCAGTTTGCATGAGTTATTGTCACAGTCTTTTTATTGGTCTCTCCAACTTCACTCTTACTCTTTATTCTCCAAATATTGGCCAGAGTGATCCTTTAAAAATGAACATTAGATGGTTACAACCCTCCAATGGCTTCCTATTGCAATTAGAATGAAAATGAACATCTTTGCCATGGCCTACGGATGCCTAGATTGTCTGGACCCTGATCACTTCCCTAGCCACATGGCCCTTCTCTCTGGTCTTTAATTATGCCAAGTCAGTTCTATTGCAAGGCCTTTTCATCTGCTGTTTCCTCTGCCTGGGAGGTTCTTCCCCAGTTTAATTCACAGTCAGCTTCTCTTCTTTCAGCCTGAGCTCAAATATGATCTGACCATCTTGTCTGTAGCCACTTTTTTGGTCAATTTCTTGTCAATTATCACACTTTGTTTTCCTCATAACACTTACCACTATCTGAAAATATCTCCTTTATTGATTTGCTTATTTGGTTATTATCTAATTCCAAGAATGTGAGCTCTAAGAGGGCAGGGACCTTGTCTGTCTTTTTTCAATTATGTCTCCAGCACCTAGGGCAATACCTGGCCCCTAGAATTGATTTCTTGAATGTCAAATGAATGCATTGGTGCTGAAGGATCTGAGGTGCTAGATGATTTAGTTACCTAGAAAGCAACAAAATCAAACTTACTAAGAGGTCCATCAACTAAGTTCGTGAACTCATCCTAGAAAAAGTACTACGTAACTCAATGCTGACTATCACTACATTCACCTTCAAGGTAACTCCCCCCCACCCCCACCTTGGGAAGCTATGCACTAATGCCAGCACCTAGTCTACCCTTCAAAACAATTTTCGAACTCTTTCTGGAATAGCCATCAGAGTTTCCATTGTACGAAGTCTAACAATTAAGTTTGAAAACTCATCCTTCTGATATTCAACCATGAAGTATATAGCACATTTTCTAGGATGAGTTCATGAACTTAACTGTCAGACCATGTATGTACCCAGTCAACATGTATTATGTACATACTGGATCCCAGGCATCTTAGGCAGCAATACAAGTTACCACTATGCCAAGAGTTGGCCCTGAACCTTATCTGACTCCCATGGGACATACCTTTGGCCCAATAATATCTCTAACTTTGCTGGCCAATGATCTCTGTATTAACTTAAGAAAGACACAGTGTCCTTCAGGAAGATGGACTTGTCTGGTAACCAAAGCTCATGACCCCCAGCTGAGTAATCCATCCCTTGAATTACATTGCTGTTCTCATCACTGCACCTCTACCCTCAGCTTTCATGAGTCGTAAGTCAGTGGCCCAAATCCACCACCTTCTCTGACTCTACTGACTATATTCATCACATTCATGTGTGTCAAACCCTTCATCCCCACTCAGTGGAAAAGTGGGAAGGCAAGGCATTGAGTAGTAGGAACCAAGAGCAGAATTGAGGAAAGATGAAAATACAGGGGCTGCTCACAAGAGTTCTTTTTCCTGTGCTCTGGAAAAGGTCTATGAGTTCATCCTGCCGGGCTGTCTTTGTGTTGCCTGGACACAAACATCTTTCCAGGGAGGGCCCTGAAGTAGACAGGGAGAGAGGAAGGGGAGAGAGAGAAAGAAAAAGGGAGGGGAGGGAGAGAAAGAAAGGGAAGGAGCGGAGGAGAGGAGGGACAGGAGAGAAAGATAGACAGAGAGACCCATGCAATAAAGGTCCAGGAATTGTACCATTTGACCCTGGGCCCTCTCTACGGACGGACGGATGTCTGAGCTCACTGCTCTGGTCCGCGGGCTGGATGGAAGTGAGCACTGACTGCTGTCTGCCCAGCCTTCTTCTTTTGGAAACAACTACCTCATCTTTTGAGAAACCATTCCTCCCCATAAACTCATTCCTTTCATGAGAATCTAAAGCCACAGCCTCCAAATTTCATTATCGGATACCTCATCATTAAAATGTGTTTGAGTATGCATCCCCAGACATGCATACATGTATGTATAAATTATACGCATGTTTACTGCATGGGTATACTGGATGATCATAAATCATCCAGGAAAGTAGAAATTTTTTAAGGATGAAAGGAAAGATAAAGAAAAAAAGTTTAATTTCTCTCCCCACATCCTAAAGGATGTCCTACTTAGAAGTCCATTGCCCTAAACAATGAAGGTCCCCTAAAGAAAATCTGAATATATGTAATTTATGCAAAAAAGCTATCCTTAAAAGGATTTAATTACCTAAACCCCATAAACAACCTATGCAAACCAGTATCTTCACTAAGTCCCTAACCCCCAATACTTTTTGCCAACCAAGGTATTCTTACATATCCAACAGGTTAGCAGCTAAAGGTCCCTAAATGTGGTACCCAAGCATGGGGGTGGACCACAGTATCCCCTGGGAGCACATCTGAAATGCAGAATCTCAGGTCCTGCCCCAGAACTGCCAAATTAGAACCTGCATTTCAATTAGATTCCCAGGTGAGTCCTGGGTACATTAAAATTTGGCAATCACTGGCCTAAGATATCATTTCCCAAGGGTCCCTAATTATAAGACTCACCTGTAATGCATGAACAAATATATATCCTCCACTCCCACCTCGGATCTACTGACCCAGAGCCCTCTGTGGCCGGGCCCGCTTCCTCCCTCCGTCTCACTCTGTCACCCCGGCTGCAGTGCAGTGGCACCATCAAAGCTCACTGCAGCCTCAAACTCCTGGACTCAAGTGATCCTCACGCCTCGGCCTCCCCAGCAGCTGGGAATACAGGTGTGTACCCAGCTGGACTCTGTATTTTAGAAGAGACTCAGGTGACTCTCAGATCAGGCAAATTGAGAGCTGTTACTTTAAGGGGACTCTAGCTAGGGAAAAGCTTCTTCCTTTCTCATAATGATGAGTCTACAGAGGCGGATTGCAGAAAGGAAAGCATCAAGCCAGAGGTAACAACTAACTTCCTACCTGTGCATTCACCTGGCACAGCCTAAGGCTACGGAGTAGGAGATGATGGCAAGCCACAGACATTCTCTAACCTCCATATTCACCACAGACAAGGGACACTCCCAAGCTCCCTGGAACCACAGTATTTACTTTAGTGATTACCTTCACTTCCAATGGTGGCAAATGTTTTCTCTTATAATCGTCGATGAATAGATGAAAAGACGTGAGTTTTATGTAAAACATCTGCCCTATCTTAAATACAATGAAATCACAAATAAGAAGCTTGAAAGGAAAATGAAATAAATGATTCACAAGAGAAACTTCAGCTTTAGAAATTTGAACTGGGGTCTACAGTTGAAGGGGCCAGATTGGTGAGCACATGCAGCTGGGTTACTCTAATCGGATGAATCCCATCTCCCTGGACACACCTGCTATTTAGACCAGAATAATTTAAGTGGATAAAGTGAAATCCAAGTCAGCCACTGTCTGAAGTAGCACTCAAGTGCTGCTGCACCAAAGAGCATTAAGATTCCCAACTAGTGAGCTTTGGGGTTATGAAGAACATTTCCTCTGCACAATTTCTTTTCCTGATTTATTGCCTTAATTTTACTGGAGAGTAGCATCCCCACATCACAGAACGGAAAAAATGAGAACAGGCTAACCACCTTACAATAATAGCAGCTACCACATAATTATTGTGTGCCTAATACGGGCCAGGCACTGTGCTAAATTTTGCATGGAAAAATATGCTATTATTACACCCCCCATTTTAACCTCTGAGGCACAAAAGGGTAGGTAACTTGCCCAAGGCCATGTAGCCAGTAAAAAGCAGAGTCAGAACTGGAATCCACATTCGCTGGTTCCAAAGTTTGGGTTTCTATCCTCTCTTTTTTTTTTTTTTCACCCTCAGTAGAGTGGTAGAGTACTGTGGCATCACAGCTCACAGCAACCTCCAATTCCTGGGCTTACGTGATTCTCCTGCCTCAGCCTCCCAAGTAGCTGGGACTACAGGCACCCGCCACAACGCCCGGCTATTTTTTTGTTGTTGCAGTTTAGCCGGGGCTGGGGTTGACCCCCCACCCTTGGTATATGGGGCCAGCGCCCTACCCACTGAGCCACAGGCACCGCCCTCTATCCTCTCTTTTATGCTGCCTCCTTTTCCCAAAACTCACACAACTAACAATTCCAAATGTTGTCCCCGTGTGATAATTACTCTCTGGAAGCTCTCCCTTCAATCAGCAAAAACAGCAATTATTGAGTGTTTGCTAGATGCTGTGCACAATGCCAGCTATGTGTACATAACCCCTACCTTCAAAATGTTCACACAGCAGAGGATGATAAGTAAGCACACAAGTATAAATTAAATGTTAAGGCACAAAAAAGTAAGCAGACAACTCTCTCTGGATTGGAGGCGACTAAGACAGCCCCTTGGAGGAGACAACGCCTGAAAGATGAGAAAGCAAGTTCTGAGCAGAGCACAGACTACATCTGGGGCTCAACTGTGCCAAAGTCCCAGCTACTCACAAGAGTACAAGCTGCTCTCTGAGCTGTGACATCTGGGTAGGAAAAGCAGGGCTGAGCAAGGCTGACCAGCCCCTATAGAGGTTTCTGCTGTGTGGTCTCCCCCAGAACTCCCTGCTGCTTCTGGGAATTAGTCCCATGCCAGCTCCATCTATAAGAGTTCCCTAGCAGCTGCCAAGTTCTTTGACCCTAAGACACACTTAACTGGTTCTGGGATGGCCATTTGCTCCAAGCTGGGCCAACAAACAGCCAAGAATTCTTTTCTTTTCTTCTCTTCTCTTCTTTTCTTTTTCACTTGAGGCCACAGAGAGCAGTAAATGCCCTCTGTCTGGTTGGTATGACCACAGTTTTCATAAGTCAACATCAATGGCAACAATGTTTCCTACCACATGGAGTAGACTGGACACCTCGAGAGAACTAAGCTAACACGCAGAGAGGGGCAGAAGCAAGAGAGCAATGGCTCAGCTTCCACCGGTTCATCAGGTCGCCCAGCTGTGTCATGGCCCTTGCTGCACGTGGCTCTTTCACCCTTGCTTGCATTCTGTGTTCCAAAAATCCCCTATTAGCCTAGGCAACTTTAAGTTAGGCTTCTATTACTTTCAACCAAACAATACATTTGTGCTCCTCAGTTTCCAAAGTGATTCATCAATTAGTACTTACTCGGGCTTCTTCTGTTCCTTCTAGATTCAACTCCATTCTGAAATATCTGTTGAGCACCAAGCATGTGTCAGACAGAGCTATAACTTGGACGAGATGATTGAGACTTGCTCCAGGGCAATGAAGTTTAAATTTTAATATATCAATGGATTGAGAGAGCCGTGGAAAATTCAGTGAAGTCCTCAAACTTAGTACAAAACAAAAAACTCTTTATGATGATGTTAAACATGAAGTGAAGGATGTCACATCGTGCTGTCACTTAATTTTGGTAGAAAATCACGTGCCAAAAAAAAGTGACTCTTTTTATGTTCATCCTAAGATTAAGTGCAAGTTGTTAGTATAACCAAAATTATATTCAGTACCTGAAATGGAATAGAAAACTTAGCTTTTCCAATTTTATAACTCCATCTTTTATTTATTCCTTCATTTTTCCCCCCCACTGTCTACAATGAAATTTTGGTGTCCTTTCAAAGGAGATTCACTTTTCTTTTAGCAGGCCTGGGCCAGGTTTGAACCCATCAGCCCCGGGGCATGGGCCAGCACTCTAACCATTGATCTACAGTGCCCTCAAGGTGATTCACTTTTAGTGGGCTGACCCTAATATAAATCCCTGATAGCTCCTAGAAGACACCCTCCGTGGGGAAGCATTTTTTTCCTCTTACACATACCTTCTGGGATTGGCAAATTTTTCTTTTTTTTTTTTTTTAAATACATGTATTTTATTATTCTTCATTACATTATTTCCCCCCTCCACCCCTCCGTGGTAAGACAGAATTGATTTACAGAAAAGAATACAGAAAACACCAAAGCTCCTGGTAGAGGGAGAGATTTCAAGTG